>LPNX011098690.1:0-24201 GCA_001517045.1 Pseudotsuga menziesii
ACCTATAAAAGTTCCTAAGTTAAATATTAAAAGTGCCTAAAATAAATAAAAGGGTTAAATCAAGAAATCAAATGATTATTGATTTAAAAGCCTCTTTGAAAGGAAATTATGCCTATAAAGTCCCAAGCAAAAGAGAGGCTTGGGATCATATCCATATTTTTTATGATTCATTATTCTGCCTAATTCTTCTCAAGAGAGTTCTTGGAGAACATTTTCCTAAGGGGAAAAAGGAGAACTGATTCAGATCTGAAATCCTAGTTAGGGAATCCTTACCTAAGGATCTCTAAGCTACTTGCATGTTGGAACCAGATCGAGGGGATCCAGAACCAGGACTGGTTCCGGGTCATGGTTGGGTGGAAAGTGATAGTTCCCAAGTGATTTGGTTAACTATACAGAGTCCATATCTTTTTGTGAATTTGTTAATGCTGGGTAATTGACTGTGTAGGTTTTTCAGCCATTGAAATAGCTTCACCTTAGAGGTATGAGGTTCTTTATTTTTCCATCTCATTGTCTAGGTACATTTTCTGGTTCAGTATTTAAGGATGGTGTTTCCTAGTTTATTTCTAACCCTCATTTCATGTTTTGTAACTTAAGGGTTTATGATTTACTTCTAAATCTATGTCTACAATTTATTTCCTATTTAGAATATTTTATGTTTCATTTCTACACCCTAGGTCTGGAATTTATTTTGTGTCTAAAGATATTCAAGGGTTTTGTTCTTCCAATTTAATTCTGCATTTTATTTCCTAGCTTAATTTTTTTTTCCTAAGACCTAGAACCACTCTAAATAGAGTCTATATGTATATTTATCTATGAATTCTACTAGTAGATTCCATATTGCCAGCAGATCTATACTTAAAAGTAAAAAGACTAATTAATATAAGATCTAAATGAAAACTAATTATAAAACACATTAAATTAAAGTATAGTAAAACATAACCTAAAACAACAAACCATTCTGCATTATTTAATATAAACAGAACCATAATCAAAATAATAAATGAAGTGCTAAAAAGTCAAGCTATCGAAACCTCTAATAGGTCTGAAGCTATATTCTAAATAAACAACACTATAATCACATTATTCAATACCTAAGAATAATAATTAAACCAAAGCAATAAAGCTAAACTAAAACCATCAAAGACCTGTTAGGTTCTATATATAATTTTCTAAAGAACCAAGTTTATAAACAATATCATTCCTCATTAACCAAAGTAATCTAGAAATCAAATATACAGACAAGATATCGAGACCATCTAGTGGTCTAAAAGTTATGTTCTAAATAAACAAAAATCAACAAAAATCAATCTTATTCATAAATAAGCGAACCATAGAGCACAATTAACCAAATTGTATATCTAAGTAACTTTCCACATAATAAATCACCCATAATGTTATGCACAAAGTTCATTAAAACATAATATAAATAACCAAGAGGTCGCAGGATCAATTCCTGTAGGCCTGAATGCCAAACAAACCCTTAAAGTAATCATTATTTACAACCATCGTGACCCTAGATCAAATCCTGCAGATTCCATTTGTTTTACATTTACAAGTCACCCTATCGAATCCTATAGGATTCACTACTTTACTAAACGCCGCAGTGTTTCAACCATACATACCACGCTATGTTAATCTCATACACATTATGTAAAAATAATTCAACATAATCTCTACACATAGGTTAAACCCCAATTTATTTACATGTTGTAACTATTTCGTGGCCCTCGTCCCTTTGCATACAAAGAATTTAAACACTGTCATAACCCATTAAAAACCCTGTCAACACCATGCCAATAGAAATGAAACACATTTGAAGTGTTACACCCACAGTCACGACCTCTACACTTAAATACATAGAATAATCACAATGACAATTTAAACCATAAAATAGATAAGTCATTACAAAATCGCAACCGTAATGGTGGGAGCGCCATTTCCATCTATGGCATGGCTCCAAAGTAAAAGCAACATTGTCTACAAATCCATATAAAGAACTTAAAACCAGATTTATCAGACTACACAGAGTCACGCTAGCAATAAGATAAGAACCATAACCATAAACACACAGAGAATGTAAATTCTATACATATCATATTTATAAACAAAAAATAAGAGCTTACACAATCGTATAACCCAGGCCTTGCACCATTCCAAGCAATGGTGTTGTCGCAGTCTCCAAAACATAAACATATTTACATTTCACAGATTGTGTGAAGACTCACCAAGGACCACATTACTACACAGAGTATTCTTTTGCAAAAACCAGAATACATTAATTCATGGGCTGAAGGAGTTAAAAAAAAACAAAACCCCACGTTTTAAATGTATCCCTGATGCTTTACTATAAATTTTGTTGTTTGGCAGATATATTCATCCTAGTGGTTCAGTGAATAGGCTCGAGGGTCCTAAGCAAGTAACTTTGGATGCTTCAAGAGAATATTGGGTTGAATAGTATCATGTGGGTGTTTGTCCCCTTCTGCATACTATCCACGTTCAATTGATATTTAAGTATGAATCTGTACTATTATTTATGCTCGGTAATTTTAAATAGAATGCTTGGATAGGTTATGTGATGGAATTACATTTCTGTCTATTTAATTTAAAAAGTTAAATTTGTTGATTTATTTATTTCTTTAAATTATCTTGTAACTTGAATGATGATCCTCTTTCTACTTCATGTTAGTTTTACGAGTATCTCTATAGTATTTCTACCTCAGTTTTATAGACTACTATAATGTTAGTATTAATGGTATTATTTTCTGTTAGTTTAAATTTTAAATCAAGAATATACAAAGATAAACTTAACACTGAAATTTTCTAAGAGAACAAATGTTCAGATCCATTTTCTTTTTCAGTATTCTGCAGTTATATTATTTTTTTCTAGGGATAAGTTCTATTCCTCATACACCCAAACCTCAGAATTATTTTAGGTTAAACAAAGCTTCAAATTTAAAGTATTAATCGATCTAGTTTTACATAATAGTTATTTATAAGAGAATTATAGCCCATACCCTCATCTAACTAATTATTAAATACCTAATCAGGTTATCGACAAGCTACATCACTAATTATAGGATTGTATGCCATTTTGGTATTGTTATCTGCAAGTCAAGTACTTACATAGGAAAACTACATACATCCTTAGGGCTTAATAATAATTATTTCCGAAACATTATTATCATTTAAAACAAAGTTAATGCTTTAAAAGAGTGGTTCTACTTTGCATTAATGGAAAAAGGAAACATGACCTAGACTCCGTAATAGAGTGATTATGGAAGTTTACCTACGGTCTCATGGCCTACTAATAATAAATTAACAAATTTAAATACTCAAGGTAGGCGTGAAATCCCTCACAGGAGCTCACCAAAACATATACAAGAAGTATTTTAATAACAATAGTCATTATTAATAGAGGCCTTACGACCCTCTCACCAAACAACATGCATTATAGGACAAAATATTCACGGTCATTTCAAAATGTATAAACAAAACGATGAAACCCTAAGATCATTTTTATAACTGAATTCATTTACATCTATACAGTCATACTATTAACAACTGGCCTCATGTCCCTTGTATTTTATAAATTGAAATAGCATCAAGGGAGGCCTCACGAACTAATCATTTTCTTATAACTTTTTTCCAAAAACCTTGCTAACTATCAAATGAAGGAAAGAGACTCTGTAAAAATCAAGTAATATCTAAAACCATAATTACAAATTCCTCTCGCTATCATGGTTAGACAATAATAATTACAGTAAATAGTTGGCTCTATATGTAATAATATAAAAAATCTTGCAGCCACATTACAATATTACCTAAACCACGCAGAGTTAAGTTCAAACACACAAACCCCCTCCACATCACTAGATTTAAATAGGATTTAAAGTATTTTGCCAGATGCATTACAACTCTTATCCCAAATGAAATCAAGACAGTAAGGTATCACAACCATATTATAATACACAAAAATGTAAATGATAAAAGAAAGAACAACACAAGTTTAGGGAAATAATATATACATAGTCGTGATTTTGAAACAAGAAAACCAAGATACAACATTGGTATTTTAAACATTGCTTACAGATAGCCCTAATGGGCCTTTACAAAAATATAACCATTATAACATCAACCTAGTAGCGAAACTGCATTAGAGTAATGATAGTGGCCTTTTAATCCCAAAAATGAATCTATAGAGTAAACGATCATGACCACAAAGATGTGCATAGTAAATCAATTAAGCTATGAAGCCCTCACGGAGTTAGACAAAAATTGAGGGTTCGTACAATATAAAAAGAATTAAAAGAATTGAAATAGAGATACATTAAACATCATTTCTTTCAAAGAAAGTGGCATAGTCATAAGATTTCATGTCTTTACAAGGAAACATACTGCTAAATTCCCATAATGTTTCTACTTGTCCCTCCACACCAAGTTTGTCTCTTCTTACTAAATATTTTTTAAGTGTCTTTTGATGTAAAGGCACAAATTGTGATTTTCATTTAAGTAAACAACATTTTCATGTGGATATACTTACAATTGATTCATCAAAGATGTGGTGAGCCACATCAAAGTCATGTGCAGGAGTTTTTTACCAATCAATGTGAATGCATAAGCAAGAGATTTAACAATGTGATTACTTGATTCGATTATAGTCAATGTTCTTATGCCTAAATTTCTTCTAACATATGCCATACTCCTATATTTAATCAAAGATAAAAAACAATTGACATTTACCATCTTCATATTTTTTATCAAAATTTTGTTTCATTATTTGAGAATAATGACGAAGGATAGTGCATTTAGGCACCTTACATTCCATGAAAGTCAATTCGCTCTCATCCACTTGTATTCGTTTAAGAGTTCTCTTTCACACTGATGTGAGATTTTTATCCATTTGAAATGCTCGGGTGACGTTTACATACACTACAGACTAACGACTTCGATTACGAGATTGAACCACCTCACATGGTTGTTGAGGAGCCACATTTTAATCCCTAGGAACATAATGATTGAAATATTCACAAAATTATCAGCTTAATAATGCACCAATATTTTCATCTTCCCCATACCCAAATTCCAATAACATTTCATTATCCTACTCAATCTCTACGTCAGGTATCTTTTCTTTTCCCCTAGTTGTTGAGGCGCAAGCATTTGATGGAAAGTGTAGTCTTCCATCCAATGAACTCAATATTGAAATGTGGGTCGTTGTAGAATGAATGGTAGTGTCCACTATGAAATTCCTTTTCTTTGACTCTTCCTCTGGAGTATCCAAAATTGTATTTTCTATTGAATTGTTCTGCTTCACCTATTGAGCGAGAATGGGAAGTATTTTCTCATCGATTGAGTGCCAATGATTTATTGATTCTTCCATCTTCTCTTATTTTTTTTCAACTTCTTTTGGTGTAATAACCTTCCTTATTGATTTTCGGCCTCTATTACATACATTGCCCATTGAAATCCACCCAAACTTGTAAAATACCTATGGATTTGTGTAATAATGATGAAATAATAGGTTTAATAGTTCTTTGTCCACGGGTTCAGAGGAATTTTTTCTTTTGCTACAATAAAACTGGCACACGGCCTACAACCTGACATTTTTAAAAAACAAATATCGCATATGTGATACAAATCATGTTCATTTTAAAGCATATGTGTTATATCACACATGTATTATGGATACAACAGCTTACCCCTAATGGCTGCTATGTAAAACATGATTATAACATCGCATATGCGATATAGTGCATATATGATATAACGCATATGTCATATATCACATATGCGATGTAGTGTATATGACATAGGAGAACGTTAGAGGAAATTTGGGGTCTAAAATGGGCCTTATAAGAAAATGTACCAACAATAAGTTCTTGTGTGTTGGAATTCAAGAACCAATAGAATTTCAATCAAATGAGTCAACCATAATGGTTGAATTAACATATTTGTCATTAAAAAACTACTTTTTTTGTTCGTATTTTCAACATATCTCCTTGTGTTTTTACTCAAATTTAGATTGAGAGAGCTTGTTGGATGACGAATTTGATTATGTGTCCAATGAGTACCCACACTGCATACTTTTGATAGACCCCTCTACCCCAAAAACAAGAAATATTTGAAAAAACATGATGATGACATCATCATCACATTTTTTAGGTATTTCTCGTTTTTGGGGTAGCAGGGTCCATCAAAAGTATGGAGTGTGGGTACACGCTGGATGTAGAATCAAATTCTACATCCAAAGAGACCTCCCGATCAAATTTTAAGTGAAAACAAAGGGAGATATGTCGAAAATACGAACACAAAAGTAGTTTTTTTCTTTCTTCCTCCAAAATTAATAAATATTATTTAATTATTTTAAGTATTATTTTCTTATTTTTCTTAGGAAGCCCATTTTATACCTCAAAATTCCTCTAATGATTATCAACACATTGATTAAGCTAAAAGAGGCAGGGTAGTCAAAGGAGGGAGAGAAAGGTGTAGAGGGAATCTTGGGAGGGACGGATGGCTAGGTGAAATATATGGGGGGGGGTGAAGGGAGGAGAAATATAAGGGGAATAGAGGGATGGGTATGGGAGAGATATGAAAGGGGGAATGAAGTGAGGATAAATATACATGGGAGGGGAATAAATATATGTGGGAGGGATGGGGGGCGCGGGCGGTAAGAGACATACGGGGGATGGGAGAGGGAGATATATAGGAGGGATGGATGATTGGGTGCATGAAATATATAGGATAATGGATGGAGGAAAGATATAACATAGTGGATGGAGGGACAAGTGGGGGTGGGTGGTTAAACGGTTATAGGTAGGAGAGGGAGGAGAGGGATGGATGGAGTGGTTGTATAGAGAGAGGTATAGAGTGAGTGAGTGAGAGAGACAAATGTGGGAGTGGTTAAAGAGTGCGATGGGGGAGAGTCAAAGAGAGAGAGAGAGAGAGAGAGAGAGAGAGAGAGAGAGAGAGAGATATGGAGGGATTGTTATAGGGTGAGAGAATGGGATAATAACATTGAGATAGGAGGGATTTAGGGAAATGAAGGATGGTCAAGGATGGTTACACCAAAGGATAGAGATGAAGGATTGTATGTGTGAGAGAGAAAGAGATAGATAGAGGGCTAGATAGAGAGATATGGAGAGAGAGTGTGTGTGGATGTGTTTGAGAGAGACAAAGGGGGAAGGTTAGTTATAGAGGGAGAGGGGGTGTCGTGTTCCAATACCAAGAGGTGTGTAAGTTTGTTTGAGGGGGGAGTGGTGAGATAAGGAAGGAGTGGGGAGAGAGGAAGAGAGGGAGGGAGAGGAGAAGAGGAAGAGAGGGAGGGAAAGGGGTGAGAGAGAGGGTTTATGGATGGTTATAGATGCATATGGATAGTGAAGGAGAAAAATAATGATGGTTATATAGGGAGGGATGGAGAGAGGGTGTGTGGATGTGTGTTAGAGAGACAAAGGGGGGAAGGTTTGTTATATAGGGAGAGAGGGTGTGTTTTTTCAATACCAAGATGTGTGTAATTTTGTTCGAGGGGGGAGTGCTGAGATAAGGAAGTTTGGTTATTAATATCCTTAGTCCATATTAGATTGGTTCAAAAATCCTATTCAATCTCCCATGGATTCTTCTAATCATTGGAGAGATATCAATTGAGTTGTTCTTGTGCTCAATGATAGTTTAGATTAAAAGGTTGGAATTGGTTCTCATTTTAGGATCACATTAGATGATGTTATGGGCTATAGAAATAGAATATTGGTGGTGAATGAATTATCCTTTTTATTACATAGATAGAATATTTTCATTCTAACTCAAATTGCTGATGAAGATGTCTCCATAACCTAGAAATGGGGATGGAATACCAACTTCGCTTGATAGGTCGATTGAAATATCAATTGAATTGTTTACTTTTAGAACTAAAATTCTGACAAGTTTAGTTAAACTAAGATCCATATGTTTTAATCACGACTCTAAAATTCGGACAAGTTTAGTTAAACTAAGATCCATATGTTTAGCCAAAGCCTTGATAGAGAACCATTCAGAAAGAAGAATCAAGACATTGAGACCAGAAAATGGTGGATAAAATACTTCAAAATAATTTGAAGAATTACTCTAAGAAGATGGAATCAAGAGGGAACTAACCACTCCCTAGAATCCCCAGCAGAATGGTGTTGCAAAAAGAAATAATAGAACCATTATGGAAGGAGTGAATACAATGATTCATGACCAAGAAATACTCATGCACCTATGGGTTAAAGTAGCAAGAACAACTGTGTATGTGCAGAATATATTATCTCAGGGTGATCTTGGATTCAAGAATCTTGAAGAAGTGTATACAGGAAAGAAAAATGAAGTGAGACATCTCAATATATTTGGTTTTCCAGTATATGTGCATATTTCGAAAGAGAAGAGAACTAAGTTGGATCCTTCTAGAAAGAAGGAAATATTTGTTGGACACTGTGAAGTCTCCAAAGCCTTCAGGATATACACTTAAGGATTTCGTCATACAGAGATTAGTAGGAATGTGATATTTGATGAAGAAACCACTCTTAAGAAATCCAGAATGTGTCAGCTTGAATAAGTACATGAACAGGATGTACCTCCCTGAAACATAGAAGTGCAACCCTCTCCTGAAAAAATAGCGTCGAAAGCTACTGACATGCTATAACCTCAGGAACCCACTACTATGGATATCTCTCAAAAGAGAAAACCTTCTTGGGTAAGATAAATCATACAAGAAGCAGAAAAGTATGGATCTATAGAAGGCTCCACATGAACAAGAAAGAGATCAAATCCATACTCTAGTTATGTATCTTTGATGTGTGACCTTGTAGATCAAGAGCCCTCCAGCTATGAGAAAGTTGCACAGAATAAAGAGTGGGTGGAAGAAATGATAGAATAATACTAGTCAATAGTGAAGAATGATGTTTGTGATATAGTACCCAAACCAAAAAACAAGAGTGTGCTATATTCGAAATGGATGTACAAGATAAAAGATGCAGCTGATGGAAGTATTGAAAAGGACAAGGAAAGATTTGTGGCTAGAGGATTCTCTCTGAAAGAGGGGATCAATTCTGAAGATACTTTTATCTAGTAGCAAGGGTCACTTTCATCAGAACCATCATGGCACTTGATCCCATAATGAAGCGTGATCTACACTAGATGGATGTAAAGACAACCTTCCTGAATGGTGTGATTGAGGAAGAGTTTTACATCGAACAACCAAAATGATTTGAAGTCAAAGACAAAGTGACTAAAGTATGTAAGTTGAAAAAGGCTCTGTATTGACTGAATCAAGCTCCTAGAGCTTGGTATGTAAGAATTGATAGCTTCTTGACAATATTGGGTTTTACCAAGAGTAAAGTTGACCGTAACATTTACATGAAAGTTATGGATGATGAACTTGTCATACTATTACTATATGTGGATGATCTATTTCTGTCAGGAAATCAGAAACAAATCACAGATTGCAAGAAGAAGCTAGATGAAGAATTCGAGATGAAATATCTTGTATTGATGCATTATTTTCCTGGGTTGGAAATGTGGAATAGCCCATAATGAATATTTCTAAACCATGGAAAGTATGCAGTGGAAATATGGAAAATATTTGATATGTTGGATTGTAAAGACATGGTGACACCCATGGAAACCAACCTGAATTTATCTGATGAATCATAACATTTAGTGGAAAAGTTAGTACAGACAAATGATTGGTTCACTTATGTATCTAAAGAATACTGGGCTAGATATATGATTTGTTGTGAATACATTAAGTCAGCTTCTAATTAAACCTAGACAAGCTCACCTGGTAGATACAAAGCATGTGATGAGGTAACTAAAGGGTACAATATACTTTGGACTATATTATGATAGATATCATGACTACATATTGTATGGATATACAGATTCAGATTGGGTAGGAAGTGTCATAGATAGAAAGAGCACCTTAGGTGGATGTCTGGGATCCACCATGATATCATAGTTTAGTAGGAAATAGTCTAGTGTTTCTCTCAACACGATTGAAGCAGAATACATTACAGCTTGCCCCGCTAGTTGTGAAGTGATATGGATTCAAAAACTGATGTTAGGGATATTTGACAGAGATTTGGAAACCACACTAATTCTATGTGACAAACAGAGTTGTATAAATATGACAGAGAATCCAATGTTCCATGATAAATCAAAGCACATAGAAATACGATATTTTTATAAAAGGGATATCGTACAAAATGGAGCTATAAAACTCCAATATGTGAGTACTGATGAGAAAGTTGATGATTTGCTGACCAAGACTCTATCTCGATTGAATTTTGAATACTTCTATGACAATCTTGGTGTAGTACAGAAATAATTTCCTTGCAAGGAGGAATAATGATAATATGGACCCTTCTCAAAAGGAGGAACAGGTCAAAGATATGGAATCTCCTCTGAAAGGAGAAACATGTTGAAGATATGGACTCTCTTCGGAAAGGAAGAACATGTCAGAGATATGGCCTCTCTTCAAAAAGGAGGAATGGGTCGAAGATATGGAATATCCTCAAAAAGGAAGAATAGGTCAAACATATGATTTCTCCTCATACAATGGGGGAGCATGTTGATGATATAGATCCTCCCTAGAAAGGGGGAGCGATGATGAGTATTTCATTGGGGAGTGATGATGACAATGAAGCTCTAGTATGAAAGAGACCAAGTGCACTTGAAGATGCTGATGAGGTCTGACATTCATTTGTGGATGATAATAACCTCTCTTAAGGATGTTCTTGCAAGAAAATAACACTCTTCTCTTGAGAGTGTTCCCTACTAGCTGAGGATGGTTCTCTAGAAATTACTATCACATGGATACTATACCTACATGTATATGTGGATGTTGTAGTACAAAACTCACATGGATTTGTCCTAGATTTAATGTTCAGGATTTCCTACAATGATTCCTTGTGGACACTAGGTCTTGCATTCACGTGTGGAAAAGGTATGTTGTAGCATATGTTACTCTCAAATGGAGAGTGTACCTACATTTTTATGTGGATGTTTTGGTATAAAACTCACTTGCGAGTGGTACCATATTAATGCTGAGGATTCCCTACTATGAGTTTTTACAGATGATGTAGTATAAAACTCACATGGAGTGGTCCTAAATTTAATGTGAGGATGTCCTACGATGATTCCTTACGGTTCTAGGTCATTCATTCATGTGTGGATGAGATATGCAGTAAAAGACATTCCTACATTCATATGTAGATGTCGTAGTATAAAACTCGTTTACGAGTGGTCCTATATTTAACATTGATGATGCTCTACATTGAGTCCTTACGGATGAGAGGTCCTGCATTAAAATGTGGATGAGATATACATTCAGTTGTGGATGATTAATATGGTCGATACTATGGATCCTCTTCCTTAAGTGGGAGTAGGAAGATGGAGGATTGCATCATCCTTGGACTTATGTCCTAAAGTGATAGGGATTGATCATTCTAAAAAGAGATCATGTGTAATGCAGTTAGTATTGTGGAAAATGATAGAGAAGATTGAAGTGTTGCTGCAAAGGATCAAGAAGATCGAAGTGTTGCTGCAAAGGATCAAGAATATCAAAGTGCTGCTACAAAGGATTGAGAAGATCAAATTGTTGATGCAAAGGATTGAGAAGATCGAAGTACTGCTACAAAATTTCAAGAAGATTGAAGTGTTGCTGCAAAGGATTGAGAAGATCAAAGTATTGTTGCAAAGGATCAAAGAGATTGAAGTGCTTCCACAAAGGATCAACAAGATAAAAGTTTCACTACAAAGGATCAAGTGATTGAGTGTTGCAGAAGATAAAGACTCGGTGTTGTAGAAGACAATGTTCTAGTACTGAAGACATTGAAGAGTAAATGTTCTATTTACTTATTGTGAAAAATTCCTATGACGTATAGATGTATTACCTTGATACTGCTGAAAATTCTCTCTCTTTCTATTCCTATACTTGATGATGATGTTGTCAGTAGAATACCCTTCTCGTTAAGGGGGAGTGTTGAAATATTGTAACTTCAAAGGATATTCTAACTATATTTTTATGATGTACCACAAGGGATATGTTATTATTCCTCCGTCAATATGTTATTATTGTAATTTATCATCATAGAGTCATGAGGTAAAATATCCATCGTAAGTCGGGTCATTAGCACCCTAATTAATATAATAAAATATTGTTTTGTGATTTCCTAGGTGGAGTCAACCCAAATATTTTAGTAGGGCTAACTTGATTAGGTGAAAATTCAGTAGAAAAAAAGAGTATAAATAGAAGAGTTTTTGTTCTCATTTAAACATAGACTCAGACTTGTGCAACACATAGGAGAGAGAGAGAGACATATTGAAAAGGATAACGAATACATGTTTTGGGGTTTTATCTTATACATCTTATACCGAGGAATTTTTGCTGGGTTTTCTTCCCATTGAGGGTTTCCCACGATAAATCGGTGTCTATATTTTGATTTTATTTCTTTTAGTGATTTTGATTTTTCATATGCTGTTCATTTGAAATTGGATTAAACACTAATGATATCTAGATAAGCATATGAAATCTTAACACGTGATATGATATTTCCCTTGTTAGTGAAACCCCTATGAGAAAAACAAGGAATTTGAACATATCATTCCTAAAACTACAAATTACAAACGTAAGGGAATGAAACTGGAAATTTCCAATCATAAAGCTGAAAATTCTAGTGAAGAATCAATCAAACATCTCTCAGAGAAACAACAAGATTCAAGCGAAAGTAGTGATGATAATAAAAGGAAAAAAAAATACAAGCCATATGAAGAAATATATGGAGAGTTTAAAAATATTAAACCACCAATGTTTAATAGCGAAATTGAAAAAGGAGAAGATACTTCCAAATCGACAATTACTCTGATGAACTAAAAGATAAAATGGCCATATATAATCTGACTGGAAAAACATATATATGGTGGCAGGATATAAATTAGGTAAAGGGAATAAAGGAAAGATATATAACCTGGAAAACTTTTAAAAATCATTTTAAAATAAAATACATGTTAGAACAGTATTACAAAGAGAAAGATAAAGCGTTTTACGAGTTAAGACTAGGATCTATGACTATGAAATAGCTTTGTAGTAAATTTCTGAGTCTGCTTCTTTACATACCTTATGTAATTGATGAAAACCCTAAGAAATAATGTTTTCTCAGTTGTTTTCCTATCATGTTTAAAGAACGAATTGAGTATGACAATTTGAAGACGCTAGAGGAAGTGATGAGAAAGTAAAATTTTTGTTACGACCAAATTAAAAATAAAAGAGAAAGTATACCAATTGGGAAGAATAAAATACGAGGTAAATTTGATTCAAGAAAGAAAAATAATAAGTTCCATAAAAACACAGGGAATAATTATAAAGGGTATCAAGTAAATAACTACAAAAATTATAAACCACATAACTCTTCAGTAATGACACAGTAAAGGAAAGAGAACCTCCAACTACTTTAAACAAGAACACCACAGAGAGGGAGCCCTTAAAATATTGGGAATGTGTTGAGCCACATTATTTTAAACACTGCCCAATAAGAAGAAAAAAAAATTAATTTTCACTCCATTCATGGAGTGGTTATAGTTGGAGACATAGCAAGGAGCATGCCCAGAATAATCCCTGCATTGGAAAATCAGCAAGAAACCATCAAACTTCCATGGTCTAGATTGAAGGTATGATAAAATTTCAATCTATTTCCATATTAATTGATCCAGGTGCAAGTATAAGTTATATATCACCTAGAATAGTTGAATTCTGTAAATGAGTACCAGAAAATTTTGATAAGTCATGGCTAGTATAGTTATCCATAAGTACTAAACGTAAAGTTACAAGTTATGTTAAAAACTATGAATTATTTATGAATTATCTCATTATGCATGCTGATTTGAATATTTTACATTTAGGTTCCTATGATATATTAATAGGAATGGATTGCATAGAAAAACAGATAATAATGCTAAATTATTTTGACAAAACCTTTACTGGAAATTAAAGGAATTCCCAAGAAAGTTATGATGAGAGAGATATCTTCCTTACAAACGAAAAGATAAGTGCGTAAAGGATGTAAAGTGTTTATTTTTTATGTAATGGATGATAAATATAGCAAGAATAAACTTAAAATAGAAGAAATACCTATCTTTAAGGATTTTAAAGACATCTTTCAGGAAGAAGTCCCTTGACTTCCTCCGAAAAGAGACATTTACTTCATCATCAATCTGATACCCACAACAGTACCAACATCGAAAGATCCTTATAAAATGAAAATAATAGATTTTACAATACTCAAATCACATTACAGGAATTGATTGATAAAAATTATATTCAGCCTAGTGTTTCCCCTTCGGGAGCACCAATCTTATTTGTAAAGAAGAAAGATGGAACATTAAGATTTTGCATAGATTACCGACAACTAAATAAAATTACTATTAAAAATTAGTACGCACTACTCGGGATAGACGATATATTTGATCAATTCCATGGGGAAACAATTTTCTCTAAAATAGACTTAAGGCCTGGATACCATCAGGTGGGGATCAAATATGAGGACATATTTAAAACTGCGTTTAGGACCCGTTATGGTCACTATTTTTTTTTCATAATTCCTTTTGAGTTGACAAACGCATTGACTTCATTCATGCTCTTAATGAATAGTATTTTAAGTAACTATATGAATAATTTTTTAGTTGTATTCATATATGACATACTAATATACTCAAAGCATGAACAGAAACACAAAGAAAATTTAAATATAACTCTATAGGTACTAAGAGAACAACAACTGTATGATAAGTTCAGTAAATGTGATTTCTTTAAGGATATGATTCAATACCTAGGACACGTAGTGTCCAAGGATGGAATCTCTTTCCACCCCAACAAAATTAAGGATATCACTTAATGGTTAGTTCCTAAAAATGTAAACGACATAAGATCATTCATGGGTATTACCGACTATTATCGGAAATTCATAGAGGAACTTTCTAAGATAACCTACCCCATAACTTCATTGCAAAAGAAAGGTAAAAGTTTGAGTGGATTGAAAAGCGTATGGAAAGATTTAATAAATTAAAAAATCTACTAACTATCGCCCCTATCAAAAATATTTTTGACCCTTTTAAGGATTTTATTATATATACCGACGCTTTTAAAGAAGGATTAGGCAAGGTGTTAATACAAGAAAATTATGTCGTAGATTATGAATATAGAAAATTAAAGGAACATGAAAAGAGTTATGCTACGCATGAATTGGAAATTGCTGCAATAATTCATGCATTAAAAATGTGGTGACATTACCTCATTGGTAGGAAACTTTTGCTTATGTCAGATAACATAAATCTAAAATATCTATTTGACCAGAAAAATTTAAATGCTAGACAGGAAAGATGGGTATCTTTCCTAAGTGAATATGATTTTGAAATAAAACACATATAAGGAATGGAAAACAAAGTTTTAGATGCTTTGAGTCGTCAAGGAAATTTACTATTTGCGAGCAGTAATTATGAATCTGATCTCGAAAATCAGATCCTAAGTGTATAAAATTTTGATAAGGAATAGCAAATTCTGAAAGAAAAGACTGTTGAAAATTAACAGAATCAAATAAAAACATATTACAGCCTCAATAGAAGTGGATTGCAACTACATAAAAATGGGTTATACATACCAAATACAACAGAAATAAAAGGAATGGTAATGAATGAGTTACATAAATGACCATATTCAAGACATCCTCGATATCAGAAGATGACCAACATGATCAGAAAATATTTCTTTTGGTTTAACATGAAGAAAGAGGTAGTAGAGTAATTAGCTCGTTGTATAGAATGCAAGAAAGTCAAGGAATAACACCAACATCTCCAAGGGTTGTTGCAACCACTACCCATTTTGGAATGGAAGTGGGAAAAATTAGTATGGATTTTATAAAACTCCTCGTGAAGAATTTCAGACAACGACATGATTTAATCATGGTCGTAGTCAATAAGTTAAGTAAAGAATCTCATTTTATTCCTGTAAAATATACCTATATGGTTGTTAACATTGAAAATATTTTCATGAAAGAGATATTCAGGTTACATGGTGTATCAAAGGTAATAATCTCAGATAGAGATGCAAACTTTATAGAAAAATTTTGGAAATATTTGTTTAAAGGGTTAGGTACATAGTTGAACATTAGTACTTCATATCATCTGCAAATGGATGGGAATAATGAAAGGGTAAACCAAGTCCTGGAAGACATGCTAAGAACACATGTAATGGAAAAACCAGGTAAGTGGGAAGACTACCTACACATAGTAGACTTTGCTTATAATAATAATTTTAGTGTATAAGTAAATATGAGTCCTTTTTAAATTATGTATGGATGTAAATGTAATATGCCAATTTCTTGTAGCAGTCTAGTTGATAGGTTAATGTTAGGACCTGATTTGTTAAAATATATGGAACTAATCATGAAACAAGTGCAACAAAACTTGAAGACTTCCCAAGATAGGAAGACAAGTTATGTTGACCTAAAAATAACTCCTAGAGAGTGCCAGGTAGGTGAACACGTGTACATAAAGGTAAATCCCAAGAAATTCACTTTGAGATTGGGAAATTATTCAAAGTTGGCACACACCTATTGCGTACCATTTGAAATTTTGGCTAAAGTAGGGTCGATTTTGTACCATTTAGCCCTACCACCCACTACTAAAGTGCATAATGTTTTTCACATTTCTATTTTAAAAATATATATTCATGATGTTACGCATGTGATTGATTGGAATGTTATCCAAGTGGATCCCAAAGGAAGGTTCCAGGTGGGACCATAGTGTATTCTCACCAGCAGAGAAATTTTACTCCAGAACCGTACCATCGAACAAGTCTAGGTGTAATGGAAACACCTTAGTCTGAAAGAATCTACTTGGGAACTGGAAAGTTTTATGTGGGAGGCATATCCAGTCCTATTCCAACATGAAGAAATTCAAGATTAAAGCAGAAATTTAGTAACACTGAGGAAATTGTTATCCTATAAGGGGAGTTGTATGTAATGCACCTAAAATTAATAGTTTATTATTAATTTCTGTTGAAATACTTTATTTATTATTTTTAATATTTTTGACAAAAAGTCAAAAAATATTGTAATGAATTATTATTTATTAATAAAAGATACTAAAGGGGACAGAAGTGGAATAATTGTTGAAGAGTGTTTGCTGACCCACAAGAGGAAAAGACAAGTGGATAAAGCTACTGATTGAGAACTCAAGGTGTAGGAGGTATCTTTCCCAAAATTTAGTCACAACTCCTGGTTGAGTGCTAAAGAGAAGGAGGCTCATAAATGACAAAGTCCTATGAAAAATACTATATAATAGCATGTCCATTAGCAACTAGGAGGCTATAATTGAATGGGGACTGAATCTGATAATACAAGAGATGATGCATTAAGTAGATTTTTCTCTTATGGTTCAATGAATAAGCTCGAGGGTTTTGGAGAAAGTAACTTGGCTTCTCTTGGAGCTGGTTGGGAGAATGACTATTCCATTTTCATTTTCCCATCAATGGTTCTAGGTTCTTCGTCTATGTTTTTATTTACAAAAGGTTGTTTTAATTTAAGATCTGAAAGTGCTGCTATATTCGTTAAGTAGAAATTTTTTACTTAATCTTCTTGCATAGTGAACTAACTTCTATCGATCTGATTAGTTATGTATAAATCCTAAATTATCTTATGTTTTTCTTATAATTACTAATGATAAATGGTATTTAGGAAATATTTTTATATCAGGAATCTATATTCGAGCTAAGAATTACTCAATGATTACATGAGTGAAGAATCATATATAATCAAAAGTATATCTCTTATGTTCCTATACTATAGATCTAGTTTTCATTTCAGTTACATTAGTGAAATTAATATATTTTATAAATTAGAGTAGTATTAGTTAAATGATTAAATACTAATTGAGTTGCAAACATAACGAAGTCAAGGAAATCTAAGTGAATAAACCAAGATTTAACGATTATGAAATAGCAAGCAGGTATACAAATTCTACAGTTTACAATCTATCTAATTACTAATCATAGAATCGTATTCATCTACAGTCATAGATTTGTATGTATATTCATTACAGATATTATACAAAGAATCATTTATAGGATGATCATAAATAATATATAATTTATCCATCTAATCCCTTACGGATCTCATGTTAAACAACCAAAACCAGATTCAAGGAAGTCGTATTAAATCTAGAATTTAGATGCAAGTGTTTCATTCCCAAAGAACAACAGTAAGACCATCTATGATGGCCACCAAGCATTTAATATCTACAATAAAAAAATCTTAATTAAATACAAACCAAATCACAGTCATAAACTAAACTATGATTTCCATATCAAAACTTTTCCACATAAGTCTCAATAATCAATGGGTCACATTAATATTAAATACATTAATTAACTATGGTTGTAATCCATTGTCATGGCTTCCATTGCTATACAAAGTATTGAAAACAAGATATGGATACAATAGTTAGACTAGAAAGGTACAAACCAAACAAAACCCCCATGTGGGTTAGTATTAACATGAATACTACTATCTCTACCTACTTGAGTCATGAACAGAGATTAAGCTTTAAATCATACAACGATATCATCTAATAATATGAATGGTTGTAAAATATCAAAGGATGATGAATTGTAAATAAAATAAAAACTATTGAATATTTTTGCAACAAAGACCCTAAGGTTCGTTCCCATTTTTTATATAGTAAACACATTGTACAGAGTATGGATTTAAGTCCATATAGGATGGATTCCACCAGGGTTTATAAACCATAAATAAAATATAGATAATAGAACCAACGATGTGGATATAATACCATCAGCTATGGAACCCACAATATCATCGCAAACACAAAAATTATAAACATGATACATTTAAACTCTTTACTAAGTAAAAAGGTTGTAAAATCTATTTTTAAACTTAGTGTAAACCCCATGGGGATGGAACCCAAAAAAAACCACACTTATCTTATGTAGAGCTGGATTATTCCTCTCTTCTCAGCTTCTTAAGCTTAGGCTTAAGTACTTGCAACAAAATCACTTTACAATTAAAGCCATGGTGGGTGATTTGATTTTAATTCAAATTGTATGGAAAAAAAATATAGATAGGGTTTGTTTTCTTACCTGATGCATTCTAAGATGCAAGCTTGGGAGGAGATGACCCTGCCACCTTCCTCACTAGAATTTCAACCCCCAACAAATATTTTCATTGTACTTAAAAAATTGTAATCAAACCTAGTCAAACAAGTCGAATGTAACGATTATACACTTTACCCTTACATGGTGCGAGTTGTAGAGAGGATAGGGGTCGACTCATTTGAAAATACCATTAGCCCTAATTTTCCAACACAAACCAATAATACATTTTGAGATATATATAATTTATTAAAAAAAATGAACTTCAACTAAAACTTAAAAAAGTAAAAACCATTTCTTCCGCCTAGAGAAGGAAACGACAAAATGGAGGAGGTGACTGAGCAAAGCATCGAGTTACAGACGGCCATGGATGCCATTAGAAGGAACAAAAAAAACTCACCAAAGAAACCAAGTACCCAACATAAAAAACTAGTAGTATTTCTCCATTAGCAAGAGCAAATCTCATCTCTCTCCTTCTTACAAACCAAACAACATAATGCAGGGTTTGGACAACGAAAGACACACTAAAATTCCATCGAAAACCCTAGACAATAGAGCCATACAAGTGGATGACTAGGATGTAATATCAAGGCCAGTTTGGAGGCCTAGTTGTGCTATCAAATCACAGTCAGGACATGCTTTAAGGCCAATCAACCCAAAGGTAAAGTGATTTTAGACCTAGGTAAGAACAATAATAACATAGCAATCATTGTTTCCATCCCTTTTAACCTATGCAAAGAACCATATTCTTATCACATAATAAATTGCATATTAACCATTGAAATAACATGTTATAACATTAAAACCTTTGTATGGTAAACCAACGAAGGGTTGTATAATATTAAAATTGGCCACTATGGATTAGACCATATACTTTAATGCTTTTAACACCTTTCACCTTCGCATATTAGGACGGGGTCCTTTACATTGTATACCATGAGCTTAGGTTATGGTAAGGCCCTGGGACTTATAAACCTTTATAACATCAATGATGGGACCAAGGCTATGGTATAGTCCCCGAACCCTTTGGGACATCAAAGCCCTAGTAAACATATTAAAAACAAAAGCAATGAAATTGTAAAACATCACCTATAGGAGTAGCTGAACGAAATGGTTGGACTTTTCCATTATCGCAATGGGTGAAACCTAGAATAGTAAGCAATTTGAGATCAGTAACTCATAAACATCATTAATTTAACACAGGACTAAGACTACATGTAAAAATTTATATGAATAAATACATGTACATTTTTTTTTTGTGTGACATTGTATCTTTAGGCATCTAGATTTAATTTAGAAACAATTTGGAGATATAATGAAGTATATTTGATCAATTCAATAGGGTTCTAAGTGATCATTGTTTCATATCTCACTCACAACAATGATTATTATGCATTTTTCAATGAAGAAATGCACTAGGACACCATACTAATTAATATCATTTCTAACCAAACTTGCATATGCCAATGATCAACTTGAAGGTATATAATAATAATAAAATTCTTGATGGGAACTTAACTCATATTCTTATTAATTATTCACATTGATCTAGGAACTAAGATTCAATCTCATCAAAGAATTATTAACAATTACTCATGAATTGGAAATTTTCAGGAACTAAATAAGTTTCCTCTCTGTATATTATATAAACAATAAAGGATTACAATTCCATGCATGAGCCATAGCTTAACTCAATGAAGAATTCGAATAACTAAGGGACAATTCGAATTCCCATGCATGAGTCTAGCTTAACTCACTCTTTGCCATGAAATACCACTCAGTTAACCACTTGACAAAAAACCTTAATTGACTCACCAATCCTAACTGAAGTTGGAGTGCAATAAATGACTTAATCTCAACTGAAGGACATCAAACACATGTCATAGCAACCAACCATCAAGTGCTAGTACTGCATGACTCCAATAAACCTTGATGAGGTTAACTGAAGCTGAACTGACCATCAGAAGTTGGTGAAAGCGCCTAGTTCACTCCAGTTCATTAAATAATAATAAAATAATCAATAAATAATGATTAAATAATATATTTAATGCATGGAGGCACCTTAACTGACTGTAACTAATTGGTTGAACTGAAAGTAACCCCCAGTCAGCAATTAGGTGCATGAATGTCAACCAGATCACCCCTGGAGTGCTCCAGTTAGCCTCCTTGACTGTAGGTAGGCATGGGAGTGACTGGGATGATGGTAATTAATGCTCCTTGATGTCAATTAAACTTAGGATAGTGGTTTAACTAGGCCAATTTGACTGAAGAGTGTGTATGATGGTAAATGTCTCCAACACCCACCCTTAAGCTATACTTAGGAAGAGTTAGAAAACATAAAAATGCTAGGGCCCTGGAAACAAAGGCCATAGGTCACCCTGTACAATAAAGCAACTGAAACAATGCTCAAAACAAACTAAGTGAGGAAAAGAGGGAAAACCCAGTGGGAACAAAAACCCCCCCTCAAGCTGAACACTGAAAGTAGTCTGGATCACCCTGATGAACTCACCCCCAACAGTGAACGGAGGTAAGTGAACTTCTTTTCTGAAAAGCTCTTGGTGAAGATGTCTGCAATCTGCTCATCAGTTGGGCAGTATTGCAGAATGATGGTCCTGTCATGCACTAGCTCCCTAATGTAGTGCATGTGAATCTCTATATGTTTGGTCCTCTGCCTGGTAACTGGATCTGTGGATATCTTAATAGCACTCTGGTTGTCACAAAAGAGGACAGTGGACATAGTAATACCAAGATCAAACTCTGGAAGAATGCCTTGCAACCAAACTGCTTGGATGCAAGCATTCACCGCTCCTCGATACTCGGCCTCTGCTGAAGATAGTGCTATGGCAGCCTGCTTTTTGCTTGACCAGAAAATAGGGCCACCACCAAACATAAATACATATCCGGAAGTTGACTTCCGATCAATAGAATCACCCTCCCAATCGGAATCTGTGTATCCAACCAGCTCTAGCTCGGAATCTGCAGCATAATGAATGCCGTAGGTCCTGGTTCCCTGAATGTACTGGAGGATCCGCTTGGATGCCTTCCAATGAATATCATGAGGCTACTGCATGTATCTTGATATAGCATTCATGGCATAACAAATATCAGGCCTAGAATGTGTCAAGTACAACAAGCTACCAATTAGCTGTCGATAGATAGTGCAGTCCATGGGAGGTGTGCTTTTTCCTTCTTCAAGGCTGATCCCTGAAAGGAAAGGGAATGGTGCAGGCCTACATTCAGCCATGTTAAACTTGACTAACAGGTCTGAAATGTATTTTGACTGAGTGACCATAATCCCATCAGAATTTTTCTCGATTTCGAGCCCCAAAAATTGTTTTAGAAGCCCCAAATCACTCATTTCAAAAGCATTGTGGAGAGCAGTTTTGATGGATGAAATGGAGGCAATTGTGCTACCTGTGATCAGTAAGTCATCAACATATAAAACAATAATAATAATATGATCATAATGCTTCTGTAAATACACATTTGGATCTGATCTACATCGCTGAAAGTTTTGCGAGAGAAGGAAAGCATCCATCTTGGAATACCACTCTCTTGGGGCCTGTTTTAAACCATATAATGACTTCTTTAGCTTGCAAACCAAAGATGGATCAGTGATGTAACCTTCAGGATGCTTCATGTATATCTCCTCATGAAGATATCCATGCAGAAAGGCTGACTTAACATCCATGTGATGCACCTCCCAGTGCTTGGATGCGGAAATAGCCAAAACAAGGCGGATGGAGTCCATTTTTGCAACCGGTGCAAAGGTCTCATGGTAGTCCACTCCTTGGACCTGAGAGAAACATTTTGCTACCAGCCTTGCCTTATATTTGCAGGTTCTTCCATCAGCATCAACCTTTGTCCAAAACACCCACTTGCATTGAACCAATTTCCTTCCCGGAGGAAGAGAAACTAGCTCTTCATCCATGGCAACTTGCCATCTCGGATCCTTCCGAGCATGGTAGTAGGATTTTGGATCTGAAATAATCATCAAATAGCAAGTTTCAGACAGCAAAATATCAGAACAAGAAAGTGCAATACCTGCTCTTTGGAAATCAAACCTGGTTCTCCTTGGATCATCCGGATTTCCAATGTTGTCTCCTGCGGAAGAGAGTGTCTGTCGGGCCCATGTAGGAAGATGTTTTTGCACTTCAGGTTCTGATTCAGTATCTGATGTCTGTGGCACACTGATATCAGAAATCAGAGGATCCAAATCAGGGTCATCATCCCCAATTTCATCATCCAAATATTCAGTGGAATAGGAAGAAATTTCAGCAGTTTTCTCCTCCACTAGTTCCACCTCCTGAAGAGGCTCATCGAACTTGACACTTCTCTCGATGATGATCTGTTTGGTATTGATATCCAGCAGCTTGAATCCTTTAGATTCATCAGGATATCCAATAAACAGACATTCTATGCTCCGCGGTTGCAAAGCCCTTCTTTTATCAAGCGGAATTCGGGCCCATGCAGTGGACCCAAACACCCGTAGGTTAGACACATCTGGCTTGTGTCCAAAGTATGCTTCGAAAGGAGTCTTAACTTTCACTGATGAATGTGGCACCCTGTTCTGAATGTATTCTGTAGCATGCATGGCTTCAGCCCATAAATTTACAGCAAGCTTCTTTGACTCCAACATACAGGTGGTCATTTCTTTGAGAGACCGGTTCTTCCTTTCTGCTACACCGTTCTGCTGGGGAGTGTAGGGAATTGAATGTTGGACCTGAATACCAATTTGGGAGCATATGGACAGAAACTCATTACTGACATACTCCCCTCCATTATCAGATCTCAATATCTTGATCTTAAGCCCAGAGGCATTTTCGATCAAAGCCTTCAATTCAGAAAATTTTTCACATACCTCTGATTTCTTTTTGAGGAAGAAAACCCATGTATACCTGGAAAAATCATCAATAAAGGTAAAGAGGTACCTTGATCCATTCATGGATGTGACAGGCATTGGACCACTGATATCAGAATGTATCAGCCCCAATATGCTTGTAGCTCGGTTTGCCTTCCCCTGATCGAAC
>LPNX011098690.1:29277-49874 GCA_001517045.1 Pseudotsuga menziesii
TAGGGTCTCACACCTAATAAGCTCCATTCAACTGGGAAACGACTAGTTGAGAGTCCAGTATGACTTCCATTAGACGAAATTTGGGGTCTAAAATGGGCCTTATAAGAAAATGTGCCAAAATAAGTTCTTGTGAGTTGGAATTCAAGAACCAATAGAATTTCAATAAAATGAGTCAACCATAATGGTTGAATTGACATATTTGTCATAAAAAAAAACTACTTTTTTTGTTCGTATTTTCGACATATCTCCCTGTGTTTTTAATCAAATTTTGATTGGGAGAGCTCTTTGGACGTTGAATTTGATTTTGAATCCAACGAGTACCCACATTGCATACTTTTGATGGACCCGGATACCCAAAAAACAAGAAATACCTGAAAAAACTTGATGATGATGTCATCATCACTTTTTTTAAGGTATTTCTTGTTTTTGGGGTAGCCGTGTCCATCAAAAGTATGTAGTGTGGGTACTAGATGTATTCATAATCAAATTATGCATCCAATGAGCTCTCCTGATTGAAATTTGACTAAAAACACAGGGAGATATGTCGAAAATACAAACACAAAAAATAGTTTTTTCTTTCTTCCTCCAAAATTAATAAATATTATTTTATTATTTTAACTATTATTTTATTATTTTCCTTAGGAGGCCCATTTTATACCCCAAAATTCCTCTAATTCAACTGGGTAATACCATGTGACAAGGCATCGCATGAATAACTCAATAAAATCCTTTCTAATATCCTGAATTTTAGAACTACCATTTATAAGCATGAACCTATTGATCATGATGATTATATTGATGTTTTATTTTATATTGGGTCAAAGACTACACTACATATGAACATGATGATTTTTTTTGTATATTGGGCATAATCCAATCGTTGATGAAATGTTTTGTGTTCGTCATGGACCCTGAAGCACATGATTGATGAGATGTTTTGTGTTGGGCATGGACCTTGAAGCACATGATCAATGAGATGTTTTGTGTTGAGAAAGAGGCTTTGGATCACATGAGTACTTGCATTTGTGTTGAGCAAAAAGCTCTAGAACACATGAAAATATAATTGAAAATGTTGGGCATAATATCTGGAGCATTCCATGTTGATGTTGAGCATAAGCTCTGGAGCATTGGATCTTTGGCCATTGTATCCCTAGGTGTATCGTACAAGTACATCCTAGCATTTAGTGTTGAGTGAAATATTTGGAATTGCACTATATTTGTAACTCCCTGCTATAGGCATTGAGTATGGGCTCTAGTAAGCACTAGGTGATACTGAAAATAATTTAATAACTTTTGAGCGAAAATGGCTCAAGAAAAATATTGATCATCATCATACTTATTTATAAGTGATTAAATGACATTTTGAATTCCTATATCCTCATCAAAGTACTAAAGAGCTACCATGATATATGAGGGAAATCCAACATGCAAGGATGTTTAGAGTTTCCTATCCTAGTATACCTAAGCCATCTATCTACTTGACCTCCATGAATAAGTGTCGTTAAGTCTAGGGATCGTGACACATGATGCCTGAAGATAAATGCTAACAAGTATTTTAATACTATGTACTTTATACATAGTATGTATAAAGAATTAATTATAATTAATTATATAATCTAATAAAGAAAGAAGAGAAGCTCCACCAATTACTATTTATTATTAAAGGATTTATAAATAGTGAAATATCTATGAAAGATTTACTAGGAACTAGTTAAAAGTTCCCAGGTCAAGAATTGAAAATTGGCCAGGTAAATTTAAAAGGGTTAAAATAAGAAATCAAGGATTTCTTGATTTAACTGTCCCTTTGACTAAAAAGTATGCCTATAAAGATGCAAGCCAAGCAAAGGCTTGGGATTCTGATGTTTCTCTTGGAGAATTATTATTCTGCATGTTTTTTCTCTCATGTGTTTTCTTGGAGAATTTTCTCCTGCAATGAAAAAGAGGACTGATTGAGAACTAAATACCAGTTAGGAAACCCTACCTTAGGAGCTCTAAGCTACTTGCATGTTGGAGTCCAGCTCAGGGGGATCAAGATTAGAATCAGGAATGGTTTCGGGTCATGGTTGGGAGGAACGTGGTAGTTCCCAATTGATTTGGTTAGCAAAAATCAAAGGTCAGATCTATCTTAAATTGATAATGCTGGTTATTTAAAAAGTGTGATGATGATGAAAAGATTACATGTTTATATGTTAATTCGGTTAGGTATTTGCGATTGTTATGTCTTGTATCCATGAATGTCCTATCTATGTGAATCATTATTATTTTGTTAATATTATTATTATTATATACATAGGATATATGATGTTTTAGTATAGTACGTGTATGATCTATGCATGCACTGGCCATGCATGCACACTTTGCACACGTATACCAATATCAGCATACCAATACTTAAAACGATCACTAATGGTATAGGTTTTCATAGGTAAATATGTTAATGAAATAATGAATGTTAAGTTAACATATTCATTAATGATAGGTGAAAATTGTAATACGTAAGTGATCAAGTGTCGTAAATTAGAATAATCCTCAGAAAGTTGTCGTGCGTAGACTTAAACATTGTTCATTTACATTAACAAAATTTTTAGGGTTGTTTAAACCCCTAAGGGTGTTTTGATTATGAATCTAGAGATAACATGCTCATTACTATGATACTTGTCATTAAAAACAAACAAACTATAAAATGTATTTAATTATAATTATTATTAATGGTATTATTATCATCATCATCATCATCATCATTATTATTATAGTGCCTCTTGTGGTAAACATAACCGATAGTTTAGTTAGACAATTATTTCTATTATTATTATGATAATTATTATTAATATCTTGTGTTAACCATAGTCAATTATTTAATTAAACAATTAATATTATTATTATTGTTATTATTACACTCTTGTGGTAAACGTAGTCAATCGTTCAATTAAACCCAAGTGGAAATAACTAGAATAAAACAATGATTAATTAAAAAGACCAAATCATTCCGTGTAGGTTAAACATGTATATTGAACTGTGAAATATGACCATCAAGATATGACATGATTTATTTTATAATACTACTTATTAATATGATTACAAACATCGGATTCTGATCAAGTAAGACAACTAAGATACTCACGTGTACACAAGATAATTACTAAATTATTATTTTATTCAACATAATTGATTTGAGTAGGACTAGCTATTAAACCACCATCCCATGAGGGACTAATGGTGAACATACCAAGAATTAATAAATGCTTGACAACCAATTTATTCGATTCAAATTAAATAACCCTAATTATTGGGATTCTCAAGATAAGGACAATTGAATAAATAAAGGTATATTCTTGATTATAAGAAGGGACTAGCATCGAAAATGAAGCGGGAGGAATGAAGTGTTTTGGGGGAAAAGGCAGTGGAGAAGGGGGGGATTTTATTTTGGAAATTACTCTGCGGCAGTGGAGAAGGAGGAGAAACTTGAGGAGGGGGATAACTCAAGGAGGAGAATATCTGTAAATGACTGAGAAGATAAAGAACGCAGAGGAAGATGCTCTCAGTATTATTGGTCTGTGGGCTCGGGGGCTAGGAAACCCATGGGTTTCCTAGAGCCAGCACATGATGAGAGTTGGTCGGTAGGGTGGCACATCATTTTGTTAATAAACGCTTGGATGGAAAGCTTGTTAATAAAGGCTTGGATGGAAAGCTGGAAGAAGAAGGAGCCTACAAGTTCTACAACATACTATTGGATCTACTACAACCAATGATTCCAGGTATTTAGATACTAAATTCATGCATGGTATTATTGTCTAATTTACAAAAACTCATGGAGTTTATCAAACATGTACAGCTCATATTTCTACTTTAATATGTTTATAGTTCATACTTGTACATTCATATGTTTATAAAACTAATAGAATAGACCTGGATATAAATCTGTAATATGATTAAATGTCTTTATTTTTATAAAAAAAAACTAACTCAGAATGAGCTTACACTACTACATTTCGACCCAAAATCTGACGGCCGTCATGTCGGTTTTTCGACACTTCCCTGTCGCATGTACGATGCTTTGATTTTTTCTTAAGCGTCGGAAACTTGTTGTCAGTTATCCAACACCTAAGTAACCATCGGTTAAGCGACATCTATGTAACCGTCAGTTAAATTTACAGCGTCGGTTAAGCGACGAAATTTCTTCGATAGTAATGAAATTTTTTAATAAAATAACCCTTCATACCGTCGGTTAAGCGACAGCATATCTGTCGGATAAGCGACGGATATCAACTGAAGGCGTCGGAAAATCGACATTTAAAGCCATCGGATAAGCGACGGATATCAACTAAAGGCCTCGGAAAATCGACATTCAAAGCCGTCGATTAAGCGACGAGTAAAGCTATTGAGTGTCGGTTAAGCGACATCTCTTAATGTTTTTTAAAAAAAAATCGCCTATAGAAGCGTCAGTTAAGCAACGTCTGTAGGATTTTTCAAAAAAAAAAATCAAAAGGCTTCTATATTGTTTGACACCCAATGGTTATATATACAAAAGGATTCTATATTGTTTGACACCCAAGACCGTGGCCTCATCTACATATCCTGCATTATCTCAATTACATGTTATCAGTGGAATATGCCAAACAAAATTTAAACCCAAAGTGATCATCACAAGAAGTTATTCAACTTCCCACTAAACCATAGCCTATACCATCGTCTCCCTGGCGTTCTTCATTAATAGTTCTTGTGCTTGTTTATTTACAATTAAAAGTTGACTTTTTAAATCATCATTACTTTCTCAATTATCATCAAGTGAATTTCATATTTCTTTTGAAGTATGTGTTACTTTCCCTCCCCTCACTTGATTCTAATATGTCCAGGAAATCTCTCCCCTCGTGAACATTGATTCCTGCATTAATTTTTAGTGAACTTCTAAATTTTGGCTAGAAAAGTGATGGCAATCCTTGTTTCATTTTCAAACTTGAATGTTGTTAAATGTATATATATTCCTTGACTTATTTGGTTGTTGCTAATACTATTGCTCAGGCATTCCTGATTACAAGATAAAGACTTGGCATTATGTTTGGATTATTTTCTAAGCCTTTTCTCTATGAAATTTTCTGTTAAATAGCTTTCTGACTTCAAAACGCTATTTTAGATTTACAACCCTGACTTCCAGCTTCTTTTGTGATGCAGCTCAAGCTAAAATGATTATTATGATGCATACTTTAAGTACTTAAAACCACCTACTCATGTTCTCTTTGGTATACAAATTGAGTGGAAATAAGTTCCACTTTTTTGCTAAACTGACACTAAACCTGTCTGAAATATTTGCAAATCATTAAAGCTCGCTGCTCCATTGATATCATTGTGTAGTATGCCTCTCCAATGGCATGATCATCATCTCTTCCTTTAAAACAAGGGCATGCAGCGTTTGCTCTTCAATCATAACTCTTTTATACGTTATTATTGTGGCAAGAATACACAAGAAATGTCAATATCAATTACTGAGGCATTGTAGGGAGGCACACAACAATGAGATAAATCTCTGTGTCCATCCTCAACTTGTATGGGCCCTATGATGGGTGGGTGGATGTCGAGCCAATTCAGCTGACCTACCAGGAACAACAATTGCATTGGTCAGAATGGGATTGCTAAGACTTGATCGGTTCCTTGCTCATCATGATGTACTCCATGTTGAACAGTATTGAGCTTGGGTAGGGGAACTCTGTTGTTCAGGCCATTACCCAGCATTCCTGGAGTTGGACAAAAGCTCCTCAAATCCAGGGGCTCCATTCAATTATAATCGGCACCGACAAGAGGAGGAAGAGTTTCAGGCTTTAATAAAAGAGAATTGGAAACTAGTTGAGACCCAGTCAGAGGCTCCAATCTGTGCTCAGTTCATGGCATCAATGCAATTCCTAAAGGAAAAAGTTACCCATAGGGATAAGGAACATCATAGAAACAAAGGATTTAAAAGCAGGTGAACAGAACACTAAGTTTTTTCAAAGTTTTAAAAACCATATGAGGAACCAAAATACTATCTGGGAGCCTTGTGACAGGTGGCAACAAGGTATGAGAATCTAATAAGCTGGCAAGTTTGGGAGTGAATAGCTTCAAGGAAATATTTAACCACGTAAATAGGGAAACATCGTTAAAATGGTGGAACTCTTCCACAATTCCTCGAAGAAGAGAACAATGCTCTCTTTAATCCTATTTATAGAAAGGATCTTCGAACCATCAGTAGTTCCTTCAAAAAAGCTGAAAGTCTTAGCCATTAAAATAATATGTCCAAACATGGATTGTTTTGTATGGTGTTTTAGCATTACCTGACCTCTCCATTAATTATTGCATGTCATATAGAATGCAAAGAGCAAGTCCATGCTGAGGTGACCAATGCTTTCCACTGTCAAAAATGTGAAACATAGGTTCAAGAACACGACGTACAGTAGTTGCCTCCTTTGAAATTTTTGCCATATTTTGGAGACAAAGTTTAGACCAAACTTTGGGGTTCTCTGCTTCTTCCCTATAAGATTATTCAATAAATAGTGCATAAAAAGAACCGATGATGCTTAGAGAAAATAGTTAAAACCTAGAGCACAAAACAAAGGAAACATGATGATTTGCATACCTTGTGAGATTAAGTTCACCTTTAAAGTCCTAGACCTCCTTCCAGGAAGGAACTCTTCTAATTGCTCTTGCCGTCGCTTCAATATGGCCCTCACCTCTATGTGCTTGTACCCAATGATCATCAAAATTATCACTGATATGATTATCTTTATCCATTGGAAGAAATTCATAATTGTCCAAGGTCACTGCAACAATCTGAAAAGAATACCAAATGAAGATAAGATAGCGAAAAGTGCCATCAATGTTATCAACCATAAATTTGCAAGTGCAGACGAAATCTTTTTATTTAACTTGCATTAACAAATAATAAAAATGAAGAGAACGAGTATGCGGAGGAATAGCATTAGTGTATATGAGACTCATCAGTACAGCTTTCATTAAGATCTTGTTCAGTGTGGCTACATGTAACTTAAACCTGTTCATATGTATAATGACATCAATCTGGTTTTCATGGAAAGAAAAGAATGTACATGCCTTGCACACGAATATTTCACCATTTTTGGAAGAAATTTTCCATGGGCATTGGTTTACCTGTTACTGCAACAAGTTTTAACACTAGAATCAATTCCTGCAAGTACTGTTATACATTATCCATTTACAAGATGAAGCACCCAAAATAAACTTGACCCATTTACTAGGATGACCAAATCTGAGTATAAAAAGTGGTTGCTGCAAGCCACTGATACAAATATCATTTAATACTAGGTAATCTTTCTGCTACATGCAGGTAATAATGTCACTGTCAATGTTTCCAAGAAGTGCAATCATCAACTAGATTTTATTATTATCAATAATATCTCTAAAAGGGAGAAAGATGGATCGCAAAAACTCTGAATTAAAAGCACATGCAGTAACACTCTAAAAGAAATAGAACATAAATAATAACAGATAATCTAATCCCAAGAAATGAAAGAGGATAAGAAAAGACTAAGATAAGATCCAGACAGCCCCTAAAGACTATACATATGCCAAAAAATCTCCATATGTGCATAGCACACTACACCTCTGCATCAAAATAACATATAACTAAAACAATTTGAACATACCCTATATCAATGCACAGACAATTAGAAGAGAATGACAGTTTGAAAGGCCTAAACTTGGACAGAAGACAACAAACCTTCATTACAGCCACATTTGTATCAATTCCCTCTACTTTCACTCCATCTATTGATGCATGTGTGAGTTCCAGCTTTTTAAAGTTGTTTCTTGATTGCATAACTGCTCTTTCTAAAGGAGTCAAATCACCAACAAGAACTTCACCAACTGGAAGACCTGCTTCATCGGTTGTCCCAGAGCCCTTTGTAAACATGAATCCTAAGTAAGCCATTGTAGTAACACCCGAGGTTGAATAGAGGGCACTTTTTTCTATCTTCTCACTAGCATATCCACCATCATTTTTTGTACTTACAGCATCCACTGAGGGCAAAAGCTCTGCTAATGCTTCTAAGATCAGATCCCCTCCAGGAAGCTTCTCTGCTAGGTTAAAAGTGAGAAGTTTTGTAGGATGAGATGGTAAAATATGGAATGCTTCCCGAATGGCACGAAGACGTAAAATGCCTAAAACAGCCTTTGAAAGTGCTTCTGCCTGCCCAACATCTTCAAGATGAAACTTTCGAATGAACTGATGCACACACAAAATCTCTTCAATAATAGCCAACCAATAGTCACGACGTGAATGTCCTGTAAGTTCTGGAAAATCCATAACCACTGGTTCAGGTCTGTAGAATGAACTTTGAAATTTTAATTATATGGGCAAACTAATATCTGCAAGCATCTACAGAAACTAGACGCTAATGTAACATTTGAGAGCCTCACAACCTATCACCCAACTAAGATAACATACAAGAAGTGGCCATGATGAGTCACCTATGTAGATATTGATTTATACATAACAACATTGTCAAACAACCGTGCACCCCACGGTCCAGTCAGCGTAGGTTTAACAACCTGTTTCAAATCAGCTGATAAATCATATTTTTTGGCCTTATCATATGATACAATTCCCAATGCCTCAAAATAAAGGGCATGGTCTGTCAGAGTCAGCCGTCCTGAAACATAAACAGAGCCAGTCCTCTTGTAGCAGAAACATCATATAATGCAACAAACAAATATATATACAACTAGAACCTCATATTAGAAAGGTAACTTGAAAATAGAAAATAAATAAGCACAAACTCTTGATGGAAAGAAAATAAGAGACGCACCAGGCCACGCAGAGATGCCCAAATGCTGGAGAATAGGTTGAGTGGTCACACTACCATCAATATCTATGATCATTTCTCCTTTGTCTAAACGGAGACTAGAAAGATGAGAGGATAATGACTGATTTTTCAATGTTTTGATAGCTCTGTAAAAGAAAATTTATGCAATATTCACTGAAACTGTTGAGTATGTTTACCATCAAGCCCTAACTGGCATCTATGAACTTTCAAAGACTAATAAAGAAACACAATCCATTTAAATATATGTAAACCCTATTTATCATTTTATCTCACTCATGCTCATGTAAAATGTTTAATGTAAATTCTTAGAGGTTAATGTTTTGCATATTGATTGGCTACAATGAACAATAATACATTGACCACAATCATGGAACAAAAAGAGAATGCACTGCATAATATACTTATACCCAGAAAATCAGAGCAAAAACAGAATGTCCAACAAATGACCACAAAAGTAGGTCAATAGGACTGTTAGGTACTAAGATGCCAATACAAAGTTGGAGCACCAAGGCAGCTCCTAGAAAATGAAATGCAGAAAGAAAAGTAGTACCAAAACCTAGATATCGAACTCCAATATGAAGAGCCAATCTAGGAAAGAGATGTACATACTACAGATATAGTAGATCTAGGGCCTGTGAAACAAAAGGCATGTCTGTCAAGTTACGTTGGAGGCATCTCTCCTAACATGAGAGGCCAACTAGAGGAAGCGCAGAATAGAACCCTGTCCAGAGGAAGAGCTGGAAGAGGAAGTAGATGAAGGAACGTGTCTCTGCCTGGGGTGATGTGCCCGCTACTGTACTCTAGAAGAAATTGGCTAACAACTGGTACAAGGTTGAGAGTGTCTATGTTGTTGGGACCAAACAGAAAAAAAGGAAACCCTTCGCATCTGAACAGGTTTGAAGTCAGAAGAAGTGTCCTCGCCTCTCTTAATCTGCCTCTTGGTACCTCTCAATGATGGGAGCACCGGAAAAAAGGAAGTGATATGTTGGCTAGAGACTTTTCTAGTAGATGAACATGACTGAAGGACAAGAGCGGAGTCAGAGGGCCTCTTGTAAATACAAGGCCCGGCATCTCTAGTCAGGGTACTGAAAGAACCTGGGCAAGGTCTGAAGCTCCCTAAGAAGAAGCCCTCTAAAAAGACAATGGAACCGTCCATGTATCTCATAATATACAGGCCAACGAAAGATAAATAGATTAAACCAGATAGGTTGATTTCTTATTTCAATGTTTAGCAGTTAGGTATGCCTATATTTCTCCAGTTCTTATGTATTTTTTGTTTCAGTATAGGCAGTCTTGAACAACAAAATATAAACAAGATCTTTATCCTGTTTATTATACTGTCACTGATTTCATAATACAGACCACCACTTGGAGCTTAACATGAAGACATGATCATAAACATAAAGACAGTATATGATTCTTATGACATTTTGTGTACTCCAAGTCATCATTACATAATGTTGCTATCGTTCTATATAGAACTACAATATTGTTGGATGCTTGATTTTTTTTCCAACCCTGTTTACAAATTGTTTAATTATGTAAAATTTCCATCCTGCGGCATATGCCATAAACCAGCCTATGGCTTGAAAAATATGGTGCGAAGGGATTGATTACTAGGGAAGCTTATAAGTTCCACTCACTATCACCTCGGTGGACACTTTTCTAACTTAGGTTGGCTCTCATCCAGCACAAGGGAGTGTTCTGCAATAGGATTGCTAAATCTGTCTTTCAAACCCTTGTGACAGCTTCCAGATTTAGCAAAACAGAATTTAAGATATGCAGTAGATGTGTGATGGTGAATTTAAGTAGATCAGTACCTTATCCTTAGAGTGTAGATTGCAAACTTATTTATGAGATAGCAAGTTGATTATGAAGGATATTAAACCAGATAACATACATCAAACAACCATTCTTGCTGGTATCTGAAAATTGCTTTTACAACCAAATATAGACGTTCAGAATGACTCACCAACACAACTATCAATCATTCAAGTGCATTTATTATATCATATAAGACATAAGCAGCAACAATGAACAACATTCTATTGAATAACCAGCTCTGAATAGATACTTCTGTAATCTGATATCATAAACAGCTAGGAAGAAGGCCCATAGAGCTCTCTTTTAGCACTTCAATAGCTAACATTACCCACTATAACTGTATCATATGATGCCCAGCCAAGAAGAAAAATCCTGAAATGAAATGATGATGAATTTGGATGCAAACAAGCCATGAATATTTCCAAAAACAAGCTTCACACATGCAGATTTATCTTCAGCCCCAAAAACAAGAGTCTAGGGGATTTTTCCACAATGAACTCAGTAGTTGCAATTGAATGTGAGGTCTCCTTTTACAGGATTTCTATACAAATATAGAATAAAATAATAATAGAGTGCTCTAGCATACCCTAAAAGAAGGAAGGATGCTCCATTCCTAAGTCGTCATTTCAAGCTTTGAAGGGGTCAACGGTACCTTTTGTCATCTCCCCTAGGCACAAAAGTGATAGGGGATGAATCTTGGACCTCTAGACCACCAGTCCTCTCAACACAGAAGACTCCCAAGGCCAAGCCATCTGAACCTGCACCTGTACCTGTATCTGAACCACCCGGACTTGGTTGTTAGTTTATGCTTGTGATTTCTTATTTTAGTATTTTACTAAATAAGATGATACACATGCACACATTTATTAAATATTAATCTTTAAATAGTTAACATACATTTATGTGCATAGTTGCTTATATGTGACGTGATTCATTATGGTTGTGATAAATGAAGACCAAGACAATGGCGATTGAAGTTTTTTTAGAAGTTTCATATGATATATGATTTTCATGAAGACTCTGTGATGGAACTGAAGTCTTCCAGCTGTGTCGAATCAAACATTTTGGCAAGCCCAGTGTGATATTATATAGCAAACTTATTCCTATTTTGGCTTATTATCCGTAACCCAATTTTATATGATGTTCAAACACCAAATTTTTGAGTTGCCATTGGGTCTGATATAATACAAAATTTTACTTAGAGGAAAAGATGTCTGGTAATGCTGGGCTTCTGTATGCTTGTCAAGTTCACCTTCCATACTGTTAAGTTCAGTTGGGATAATTATGTTTCAACTTATACACACCACAATACAAACAATTTTTAGTCATAATAGTCATTGCTGCAAAGCAGCCAGCTGTCTAGCATATGATGTATTCCTTGATATTCGGTCTCTGAAGGAATAGACAGGACCTAGTAGAGGCTACTTGAATCTTTTAACCCAGTCGTCAGTTATGATTTGTATTAGATTACAATTGACCTGAAAACCACCCTCTAGATGTGATCTGTAAAGTTTGCCAGTAATCAATGGTGTTTTGGATTTGGTATGGTGTAAACTATGAGTTATAACATATGTAAAGAAGCTAACCCATTATGGGATTATTTATAATTGACGCATAAGAACACTTTTTTAAAGAACATTTGAAGCTTTTATTTCACCAGTTCTTAGTTAGAAGCCAGAGTAGATGAATGTGAAGATTGGATCTGAACAGATCAAATGACGGAGTAGCACTGGAAACTTTTTGAATATCATTGCTGGGAATTTTGTGCAACAGGTAATGTGGGATGAGCCAGAGTTGTTACAAAGTGTCAAAAGAGTAAGCCCTTGGATGGTAGAGGTTGTTTCCAACATGCCTGCCATCCAAATGACACCCTTTACGCTTCCAAAGAAGAAGCTCTGAGTTACTCAGCCTCCGGAGTTTCATCTTGAGGGCCAAAGGGGGATCATGGGACTCCAAATGGCTACTCTCACTAATAATGTGCTAGGGTAGATAAACCCTTGGCACAGTGTTTCAGAAAATGTACCTGCAGGCATGCAAGGAGCCAGACATGATACTATTTATGGGATGAGTTTCTCAGATATACATCATAACAACATCCAATCTAGATTGTTCTTAGATAATTTGAAGCACCAAGAACCAGTCGCTATGTCCACACGTGTATCCATAGAACTCAATATAGGAAGCGTTTCTCAACTCGAAAGGTCTGAGGTGCACAACAGTCTATCTTGTTTGCTGACCATGGGAAATTCATCACAGAGTGAGCATAAAATCAGTAGGTGCACCACTAGATCTACGTCGAAGAGCACACCTTTTCTGTTGTTTTGGAATCCTATACATACAGACCAATCTCCAAGATCTCAACAGCAGCAGTAGTCCGCAGTTAGCTCTGTAGATGGGCTTAGTTTCCAGTCCTTCAATGACACTGGTTCACCTGGGCTTACAAACAACAGCTCAGCTGATGTAAATCAAGAAGCTGAGGATAGGGTTCAGAAGCTGATAAAAGAAAAGGCAGGTGGATCAAAAATCTCTGATAATTCTAGCATTACGCACCAAAATGGGAATAGCTTGGATGCTGCTGGAACCAATGGTGTCAAAATTCTTCAGAGGTTTAAACATGAAACTGGTATACTCAGTTTGAAGAAAAAATACACATGAAAAGACATCAGAGGATCCAGTTCTCCCTTGCAAAGTCTTTAGTGAGGATGAAGAAGTAGGTCGAACCCTCGATCTAACAATGTTCAGCAGTTATGAACAGCTCTATGACAGGTTACACAAAATGTTTGGTATTGAAGATTTGGAGCTGTCAAACCGTATTCTCTATAAGGATATTGGAAATATTCTGAGGCATGTTGGAGAGGAACCTTATGGGTATTTTTATCTCTCTTCAAAATTTACATCTGATCCATACTTGTTAACTGGAACTTGTTATCCAGTTATAAAGCTGCCTCTTTGGGGCCCTGGCAATGTGGAAAGAGTTAGACAACATAATGCATGTTAAAACAATGGAGGATATTGCAGGCCAATGGATATTATCAAGAATTTAAGAGTGTGCAATATGACTTTGGTAGAAGTTTATGTCCCTCCCAATCTGGTAGGAAGATTGTGCTCGGGAGGAGATTGTGGAAGTGATAGCAAGGGGTGAATTCTGTACTCACAGAGTGGCATATATACCAAGATAGAAGTCCATAGGAAAAGGCAGGCTGATCATAGGGATGACTATGAAATTTCCAAGGAATAGTTTAATCTCAGTGAACTTGGTTGGCATGGTGACAAGGGACTTAGTTGGTCCAGACTTCAACCAATGTCAAGGCAGCAGCCTTAAAATAACAAACTAAATAGAGTTTATTATTCCAACACCATGCCTCATAATTTCAGAACTTATTTTTACAGGGTTATGGAAGCTAGTTTTGTACGGGACATTATTTGGTGTTTTTGCAAGCAGTCCTCTGGATATTGATGGGCTGGGACATAATACTCCTTTCAAATTAATAGACGGCCCTTTTTAAACAAGGAATTTATAGATAGGTTGCACCACTGGTGGCAGGAGGCTACTTTATAGGTGCAATATTTCCCTTCATGGCAAGAGAAATGGTCGAGAATGGTGATCTTTTAAAAGAATAAAATCAAGTATATTTAGCTGCTTGGTTTGTTGGTATGAGGGTTTATAGAGAATCACTCTTATCTGAATTTTCACAAAGAAGGTTAATGGGAGAACAGTCAGGCTGGACCAATATTTCGAAAGACAAGAAGGATTGTGCATCTAAAGCTGGAGGCATTGAACCAAGAGGAGAAGTACAGGAAATGATCTTATGATTGGATTAGGATAAGGGGAATGAATCACCCAAAATTTTCAAGGTACGTTAAGAGAAAGAAAAAGAAAATCTTTAAATCTTGTAAATCCAAAAATGATCTTGCTATAGGCCAGTCTCTAATCAGAGAAGACATCACTTTCTATTTTAAAAATACCTGCCACACTAAGGGCTATAGATGTAGAAGAGAAATTGCCACCAACATTATTTTGAGTAAATTGTGTATTTAGCAAGAAGAGATGATTAGAAGAAACCAAGGCATCAATAAAAACTTTCTAGCTGACAATTCTTCAGGGCCAGATAACCTTTGTACAAAATTTGATAATCTAATGGCAGACAAAATTGTCCCTCTCTTCAAAGAGAAAATTTTAGAAGGTCAAAACACAGGCATTTTCCACCCTGCTTTCTATGCTACCTTTGTTGCGTCAGTGCTAAAAGAAAGGGCATTGATGACTATTGCAAGTGGGCCTATCTCATTGTGTTTTGTTAACACTAAAGTTTATAGCTATAGTGTTGGCTGATAGAATCTACCCTTTAATTGCAGATATGATTTTAGCCAACCAAATTGGCTTTGTTCCAGGAAGAAAGATAGAGATAGCATTACCATTTTGAAAAAGGTGTTACATGCGACCCATCTTTCTAAGCGACCATGCCTTCTTCTTAGACTGGGCATGGAGAAGGTTCATGGTAGATTGGAACAGGATTTTCTTATGTCAATAGTAAATACTACATGTAAGGGATTCAATGGCAGAACATTTTATGGGTGGTGAATGTCATGCATACCAAAAATATAGTTGTCTTGGTCTATGGAGTCCATACAAGTTTTCTCACATGTTGGGATAGGAGTAAGACAAGGCTGTCCTTTATCCACTTTATATTTTCATGGTTGCAAGGGTTCTCTTGCAGCTTGTCCTTACTTGGATGATGCCAGTAGCCTTAGAGGGGTCAAGCTGCTTTATTAAATTATTATTATTAGCTGTTTACAGATAATACAATTTTCATGGATGAAACCTTACTTTTGAATGTTGGAAGTTGGCCCTTTGAATATTTGATGAGGACTCGGAAGCTAAAGTTCACTTTGGAAAATAGAAACTGTTGGTTAGTTTTGTCCATCCTGTGATGGCGCTTCATATTTCTATTACCATCAGGGTTGAACTTTTCCTTCAATCTTCTACCTAGGTATTCTGATGGGACTTGGGCAACTGAAAGTGGAAGGTTGGAATCTGTTTTGGAGAAAATTTAAAAGAAATTAGAAGCTTTCCAAACCTGAATTAGTAGGAAAAGATGTAGCGTTAAAATATACCTTTAGCCACATATCATACTCGTAATTTAAGTTAGCAAAAGGATACTGAAGATTTTCTTTGATTATCTATGGGCTTTGATGATAAACATTTGCATAAAACTAAGCCATGGTCTGTGCTTTGGTCGTTAAGGGAGGTCTGGGATCTCAAGGGACCCAGTGTTAATTTTAAAGGAAAAAAGTGTTAAAAGGATACACGATTTTCTCAATTCTTTAGGACACCTTTGTCAAGATGTAATTTCAAAAAGGTTTCTCCAGCAATAGTTTTCATCTAAATTGATATTTTCATCAAGCCAGTACTAGTGGAACTTGTCATTGCAAGTTGATGGGGCAGGCTTCGCCAAATTTAATCTTGGATCTTTTTGTCAGCCATAGGGAAGGCTATTTGGAGAGGGAAGGTGTGCAAGAGCCGTGCTTTATCTTAAAATACTATGGGATAGAATAAGGTTAAGGACCTCGAGACTAAAAATTGTTTGGATTGGATCTATGTAGAAGTATTTTGTTATCTAAAGATGAAATGATGACTGTTGTATGTTTCATAGAAAAGGCTGAGGATATTACCAGTATTTTATGGTTAGCAAGCTTTCAAGGAGAGGTGTATACTTTCAACTATTATAAAGGTCTTAAATGTAAGGATAAACAAACAATATTTTCTAAAAATGAATATTTAAGGATTTATATGATAATGTTTTGATCAAGAAATCTTGGTTCTTGTAATGAAGTGGTTGTGATGCAAAAAATTGATAAAAAGATCTGATTAACAATCTCTGATAATTCTAGCATTACGCACCAAAATGGGAATAGCTTGGATGCTGCTGGAACCAATGGTGTCAAAATTCTTCAGAGGTTTAAACATGAAATTGGTATACTCAGTTTGAAGAAAAGTACACATGAAAAGACATCAGAGGATCCAGTTCTCCCCTGCAAAGTCTTTAGTGAGGCTGAAGAAGTAGGTCGAACCCTCCACAAAGGCACATCGAACATTTTGGCAAGCCCTTCACTGTCCACAAGTTTCTGCATAACCTGTAAACATAAGCCTCTCCCATACACTATAGTATATACATATAATGAAAAATAATTTCCTTTCATCCAACAATGCCTTTAAAGGAAAAAAATTACAAGCTCAAGGCAAATACCCAATCTTCCAAAATTAAAATAAAGAGAAATCACAATTCCATAATCATAGGAATAATGAAAGCTCACCTTAAACACCTCTGGCATTGTGCCTTCGATGCTAATTTCTTTGTCATTCCACTCCCCAGAGGACTCAAAAAACATGGATTTAAATACAGGGGAACGTGCTGCCAGAACAACTCCATGGGCATGAAATTTTTCCCCTGATACATCAAATGTGACATCCGCATTTTCAACATCTTCAAGCAGTTCCCCAAATTATTGACCCAAGTTTGATTCAGGGATGTGAATATAGTGCAATATGGGGCCTTGAATAGCAAAAACCACAACCCCAACTCTCCTAAAGCAAGGGGATGGATCAGAAATCTCTCCTAAATCTGCATGTTCCTCTAAATCTGGAAGGGTATCTCTATAAATAAAGTCAAGGGATTCTCCATGCAGAGGCAACTCAAGGGGTTCTCCACGCAGTCTTAACACAAAGGTCACACCAACTTAGGGTTCAAGGTAACCCTCGACACTGGACCAACTCCATGTTCAAGAGAACAATCACCAAGACACATCGAAACAAGGCCTAAGTCCGTTATCCAAGTTATCTTCTTCAGGCCAGACCAATGTGGCTCGAGATCTACGTCTCTCCTACACATTGGCTTCGTCCTTCCATGCCAATTCCATGGACATGAAAGCATTAATTTTCAAGACTGTGCAGTTATGAAAGCAACAGTAGAGCTTACTATCCGATGGGGGATATTTCCCTATCTCATCCCAACAGATACAGATATCAATCTCAGTGCTTCAATATCCTTTACGTTGCAGCAAGCGTATCAAGGTTTCCTCCTAAAAAGGAGTAGTGTTTCAATTGAGGGAGGTTACAGTGGAGATGCAAAAAACTAAGAGCCTCACACAGAGATGCAAAACTTGAGAACCTCACACAAGTCTCCAACTAGAATTCTTCGTTTCACACAACAGTTGAGAGGGCATTCACCACCCTCACATAAAGGAGAGAACTCGATTCACTCAACAATGAAGAGGTGAATGAAAAATGGTTGTTGTCAACAGACTATTTTGCAAAGCATTGAGTCCGCATTCTTTTCTTCTGCGAAGTTACCTCCACCCTAACAAAAAGGAGAGAGCTCGATTCACTCAACAATGAAGAGAAAAGTTAAAATTGGTTGTTGTCAGCGCCGTCGCTTAAGAGACGGTTAACCGATGGTTATGAGGATAGCCGTCGCTTAACCGACGCATCTAGCCACATTTACAAAAAAAAATTCTATCCTTGTGATTTTTGGTAGGTTTAAAAGAAAAAAGTCCACGTGCCGTCGGAAGTAACCATCGGATTTTGGATCGAAATGTAGTAGTGTTAGGATAGAGAAAATCACAGAGAGATGGCCATAGTGCTCTACCAGTTAGGCAGAGAAATACACCAACTAATCAACAGAACAAATGAAGGCGGTATTTGGATGAAACAAGGGAAAATGAGCAAAACAAATAGGGTGGTGACACATGGATTTTCCCCCCATGGCTCAAGGTTAATCATTTCCCTACTTATCCTTAGGAATCATGCCCCTTCTCAATTTAGTTGGAGTGAACATAGGTGGTTGGGTTATTTAATTAAAATGCACATTTACATGATGTCACAATTTAATATATGCCGTATGTCTCGATATGCCATTGGTGACCATTCCAATCTGAGTCATAACATAACCAAATTGATGGTGGTGATTTTTCCCTTAGCTCCTCACCATGATTATTACAACATATGTATCATGTATATTTAACACAAACAGGGTCAAAACTAGGGTGTTACATTCCCCTCCCCCTTCAATAGCACTGTCCTCAGTGCTTTACAAAATTTGAACAAAATGTTACATTGGTACTGCCTCAGTGTTTTGCAGGATTGAACAAAAATGGATGTGCCAATCCCATGGCATCCTCCAGCTCCCATGTAGCCTCTCCATGTCCGCAGTGCTCCCATTACACATTTACCTGCCCTATGGCTCGGTTCTGGAGCATTGTGACCTTCTTGTTGTGCATTGGCTCGATTTGGAACTCTCCCTTAGGTTCCACCTGAATCACATCCCAATTTATCACATGGTTAGGATCATGTACATATTTCTTAAGCAAAGAAACATGAAAAACATTATGATCTCTAGTACTAGCAGGAAATGCAAGTCTATATGAAATAGGCCCTATTCTTTCAAGCACTTCAAACGACCCACAATATCTAGGTGACAGCTTGGCACAACTTCCAAGCTTCAAGGAACTTTTCTTTTCTTTCACTCCGAGGTAAACATGATCCCCAACACTGAACTCTTTGTTCATACTATGCTTATCTTCATAGCTTTTCTATTTGTCCTTTGCTGCTTTTAGATTCTGTCTAATCTTTACAACCTCTTGCTCCATTTCCTTGAGCAATTCTGGTCCAAGCACAAACCTGTTCACTGGGTTATCCCAAGTCACTGGTGCCCTACACCTTCTTCCATAGAAATCTTCATACGGACTCATGCCCAAGAATGCTTGTTGTTCATTGTTATAAGAAAACTCTACCAAGTGTAAGTAATCTTCCCACTAGGTTGGTCTTTCCATCACATACATGTGAAGCATATCTTCAAGCGCCTGATTAACTCTTTTTGTCTTCCCATCTATCTGAGGATGGTATGCAGTTTTGAAGCTTAGCTTTGTACCCAAATCTGCAAACAACCCCTTCCAGAAATTGGAAGTGAACTTGACATCTCTGTTAGAAACTATTGCATTCGGCAATCCATGCAATTTGAAAATCTCGTTCATGAAAATCTTTGCAATGTCATCAGTCTTATGCGTAGACTTCACTGGTATAAAATGTGCTTCTTTTGTCAAATTTTCTACCACAACCATGATGGAATCATGTTGTCTCCAAGTCATCGGCAATCCCATGATACAATCCATGGAAATAACTTCCCATTTCCATTCCGAAACTGGAAAAGGCTGCAATAGACCTATTGGATGTTGATGCTCAACCTTTACCTGTTGACATTTCATGCACCTTGAAATGTACTCAGCCACGTCCTTTTTCATTCCTAGCTAAAAGTACTGCTTTCTAGCTGTATAAATTGTCTTCTGGTACCCTAGGTGACCAGAATACAGAGCTTGATGGATTTCATCCATAACAACTCTCCTCACATATGCTACATCTAGAATATAAATTCTTCCTTTATAAGTAATAATTCCATCTTATTCCAATTTATATCCCTTATACTTCTTCTCAATACTTTGCTGCTGCAATTTGTCTTTTACCTGCTCATACAATTCATCTCTGGCAACATGATTAACAATCTGCTGCCTCAAATCTGATTGGAAAATACTAAGAGATGCCACATGCATTTCCTGTACCTTCTTGCTAAGTGCATCGACTACCTTGTTCTATTTTCCTTTTATGTGCTTGATTTCAACATCAAACTCACATAGAAATTCCAGCCATCTTTCTTTCCTAGCATTCAGAGTAGGCTGATCAAACAAATACTTCAGGACACAATGGTCTATCCTGAGATCAAATCTTCTACCCATCAAGTAATGTCTCCATATCTTGAGAGCATGTACTATGGCTGCAAGCTCTAGATCATGCATGGCATAGTTCTTCTCATTCTCCTTCAACTTTCTTGACTCATAACATATCACGTGATTGTCCTGCATAAGGACTCCTCCAAGCCCTTGTCCACATGCATAGGT
>LPNX011098690.1:50124-96728 GCA_001517045.1 Pseudotsuga menziesii
TCAACCACAGTTGACTGGTGATTTGCTTAGTAGTCCTCCAGCGCTGCATAAATTATAGGAAATGCTCTTGCTACTTGACCCACTATTTCTACTTCCTGAATGTTATAAGCTGGCCTTGCACTTTCATTCTCAAGTGGACAATATCTACGCAAGCGGGGTCCTTCACATTTCAAACATTTGAGTGGATCTTTCTTCTGATGTGTCTCTTTAGGCTTTCCACTTGTCACTCCAACTGGATTACTCGCAGCTTGAGATGGCTGCTTCTGCTGATTCCTAAATCTAGAAGGTTTGAAACCTTTCCTTATTTGGTCAAGCTTCTCATTCTTCTTGTCCTTCCATGCCTTATGGTAATCAAGTTTACCCTTTCTTTTCTCATAGCAATATTTATCCTTTCTTATTGCTTTGAGAGAGTTCTTGGTTCATAGAACTCGATTCTATCTTTGTAAGCTTGAGGAAATCCACTTAGAAACCACTGGACCTTCGCTTTTTCATCTCTGATGTACCGGACATACCTCAACAATTCCAAGAACTTATTTGCATATTCATCCATGGTATGTTGTCCCAATCTCATCTCATGGAACTCCTTAATCTTATCATCATAATACCTATCAGAGAGGTATATCTACCTAAAATACTTCTTGAGTTGTTTCCACTTTAGTTTCCTTCCACTGATCTTCTTTACTTGCTTGAAGTGTTCCCACCAAATGGATGCTCATCCATTCAGATTGAATATGGCAATTCTTTCCTTCATGTTTCCTGAATAATCTTGTGCTTGAAAGTACTTATTTATCCCAAGAAGCCAAGCTTCAGCTTCTTATCCCATCTTTATCTCACCATCAAATGTAGTAGGTTTAGCTTTCCTGAATTCATCTTGAGAGCGATCCCTATGGTTTTTTCTTCTCCTCCTTTTATGAGGAGATGAGCTTGTATCCCTGCTGGATTCTTCAGAATCAGATGATCTACTCGAAGTCCTTCTCCTCCTCCTAGTGCTTCTCTTACTGCCTTCTTTCCTAGAGTCTATCTTCCTATGTAAATATGTCAAACTCTGCAACATGGTAGAATTCAACTAATGCTTCTCTTCCTGGGCTTTAATCATGCTTCTCATGGTGGTTGCAACCACGGACGGTGTCTCTTGGAATCTCCTTCCATTAGACTCTATGTCATCATTTCCATTCCAGACATTTTCTCCCATGGAATCTCCTGCAGGCTCGTAAGAATCCCGAGCATCATACCCATCATGGGTTCTCATGACTGAACCTCCTCTTACTTTACCACACTGTTCTTTCTAGAGTACTACTCTTGGAAGTTGTCTATAATTTTGCAATGTGTTAGTAACAAACTATTAGATGCATATCATTAATATAAATCAAAACTACTTACCTCCCTCTTTTAGAAATTCATAAACACAATCTTGCTTAAAACACAAAATTTTCCTCTCTTTCTTTTCAGCCCTATGACCACTGACAATCTATTGAAATCTGCTGAAAAACAGTTGAAAACTGCTTGAAAAATCACTGAGAAATTCTCTCGAAAACCCCAATTTCCTTTGGCCCAATCGGACCTCTTCCCTGCTATCTTTTTGATACTTCGGTGGTAAAAACACCTAGTTCATTGGCGGTGTGTTTGCTTACTTCTCTCCAGCATTTCAATGGTCAAATTGACTAAACTTATGATCTGTATTAGTGAGAAAATCATATGTTCATTGGGTGCGCAGTCCCTTGAGCAGCCACAATGGCGGAATGTGATCTTACTATGTTTTTCGTGGACATATATCAGCTATCGGGCCTACTATCCATCGGGAGGATAGTGCTTTAGACTTCCACAATGACAGGTTTAATATATTTTGATTCCTATCAATCAGTGGCCTGATCATCAAAAATTTTCCAATGACTTTATACTTTTAAAAAATTTCTTTCTAATCGAGTCTCTTCCCTGCTAACCCTCCGCTGTATCAACGGGTTTTTCGTTTATTTCTTTTGCTGTATCGGGTCTTAGTGACCTACTATCCCGAGTCTTATTAGTGATACATTTATTTAACTTCATCCGCCATATTGAGTCCATGCTGTGTCGGCGGTTGGGGACTCTGCGCATCGAATGGTTAGTCTTTCCGACTTCCGCAATGGTGGCCCACGGTCTTTCGATGTCATCCGTAGCACACAACTTTGTCGGTGGTTGGAGCGGCTATTCTCTTGTGGAATTAGCACTGGGATGCACTTTTCATTAGGATATTAGACCTTTATGTGGCCGCAATAGTGGACATCAGAGTCACTATGGTCTCCGCGGGGTACTCATCGGCGGTTGGAGCAGTTGTTCATTGCGGCATTGGATGGATAGTTGACTAAGCAGCCGCAACTATGGTTCACCTTCACTAAAAAAAATTTGATCAGCGATCCGATCCACTAACATTTCCTGATAGCTGATGATCTCGTGCCTTAGAGAAAATTTTGAATTTTCTTCTTGCCTTGTCTCCCACCGGATCGACGATGACAATGACTGTTCTCCTCTGATCGGTGGCTGAAACACAACCATCACGGCATCAGTAAATGGAACCTGTATCCATTGGAGGATTAGTGCATTAGGATTCCACAATGGTGGCACTTTGAACCACTAATTCCTTCCGATGTTCATCGACGACCCAGAAAACTAACATTTACCGATGGCTGATGAAGTCAACACTTAGAATAATTTCAGAAATTTCTTCTTCTTCTTCCGTCGCATCGGCCATCGGCTCAACTATCTATCGGGTGGATAGTGTCTTAGACTGCTGCAATGGAAGGTGTGCCATCAGCTAAAAGTTTTCGATGTAGTCCAATGGAAGTTCCCTCGTCTAACCATCGAGGATGAAAACAACTATCTTCCTTTGATCGTCGATGGTCGAAATTAGAAAAAAATTTCAAAATTTTTCTCTTCACCTTCTTCTGCCGCTTCATCAACTCGATCATCTCCTATCCATCGCCGACCAAATCAACTGTTCTCTTTCGATCGACGAAATAAAGTACATCAACATCGGCAGTCAGAACTTTTCCTCATCAAAAGACTAATGCTCTAGGCTTCCACAACGGTGGCGCATGAACCACTAATGTCTTCCAATGGACGATGATTTCATAACTTAGAAAAAATTTCTGAATTTTCCTGCCACAATTTTCTGATCGCTGCTGGGCAGAAGGAAACCTGCCTCTGTTTTCTGATCTTTCATGGCCCATTCAGGCCCATGCTATAACCAAAGCTCTGATACCATAGCTCCGATCGTCGAAGAGGACGCTACGATACATCAGATCATCCGGCCATCTAGCCCCATGAACATGAACATACATACATATAATGCTGAAGCATGATACTTAAAAACACAAAATGTATTATGAAACATAATCATTCATATACACAATGAAAGCAAAACATATCAATCGACACTCATGCATATACAAATCGGCATTTAACATGTATATCATCATTCATCATTGGTAAATATGACTGTAGACACAAGTTAGGTAAGAATACTTATCTTATTAAGAACTTGTTCCGCAACCAGCTACATCGCTGCAACATTCCACCCAACCATAGGCCTGCATGCTCCTTAATATCTCAGCAACGCTACCACCCCCAAGTCGGGCATGATTCCCCAAGGAATAAGGAACTAACAGGCTTACACATAGCCAAGGATAACAACACCTTAAGGGTACACAGTTCATCCAAGCCAACATAGTTGGGTTTATCAGGAGCACCTCAGATCAGCCAAGCCAACCAGGTTGGTTTTATCAGGCCATCCAGGAGCTAGGAAAGGATAAATGCTAAGCTGGTGAGCTCATTGAAGAGCTACAGACACCAACACCAGATCCATCCTAGCTTCTAGAACACCCACACACACCCAACACAAGGAAATCAGTCCCTTCTCTGCAATGTAGTCCCTCAGACCTTGGTCTCCCTTCCAGTGCTATTCAAGGGTGTGGAGAAGAAAGCCATCTCATTAGCTCTATCTTTGTTGTTCTCAACCCACCAAGTTTATCAAGCACCTCAGGCTCTCATTCACTATTCCAATGCATTCTGAGGACAAAACCACTGCATGCAAGCAGCCAAACAGCTATTCAAGCTTTTACAGGGAAAAAAAAGTTCATCAATCATGGGGAAACAATATCCCACAAACCACTATGAACCCACAGCACCCGATCCTCAATGCAATCATTGGAGAAATTGCATAGGAAGAAAATGGGGAAAGAACAAACTCCCAAACTATGCGTGATGGAAAAAGATGCAGTCAACCAAAACTGTGAATGGAATTATGGTCATGACTCAAAAATAGAGTAGCAGAATCATTACACAGGTCTGATGATGGTGGATAAAGACACAAAAATTTGCATGACCTGAGAAAAGAATAGATCCGCAAGCTAACAAATCCGTGAGGCAAAGGAGAACCCACCGCAAGCTAGCAATCCTAGCGAAAAGGGAGAACCAACGAACCCCTAAACATTGGAATGTGGAACCTTTTAACTCAGGCCGCATGAGGAAATTGAACAATCTCTCAATCCTCATAGTGGATAGACCATCCGCACGTAAAAGGCACATCGCGGAGAGAGAGAGAGAGAGAGAGAGAGAGAGAGAGAGAGAGGGCATGGGCATAGTAGTGGTATTTTCACTAGTAAATAGATGCCCCAACTAATCAACATAACAAATGAAGGTGGTGGTTGGATGAAACAAGGTAAAACAAGCAAAACAAACAGGGTGGTGACACATGGCTTTTCCCCCATGGCTCAAGGTTCATCATTTCCCCTCCTTATCCTTAGGAATCATGCCCCTTCTCAATTTCGTTGCAGTGAACATAGCTGGTTTGGTTATTTAATTAAAATGCACATTTATATGATGTTAGAATTTAATATATGCCATATGTCCCGATATACCATTGGTGACCATTCCAATCCGAATCAGAACATAACCAGATCGATGGTGGGGCTTTTAGCCTTAGCTCCTCACCACGATTATTACAACATATGTATCATGTATATTTAACGCAAATGGGGTCAAAACTGGGGTGTTATAGTATGTTAAGTTCATTTCTAGGGTAAATGTTGGATGCTTTATGAAAGACCTTTTATATATTTTAATAACCCTAGGTAATTGATGATTTACCTAGATTCTGCTAGGGTATTTATTTCTCTTCAATATTCCTTAGATGGTAAATATTATCTTTGGTTGTATATAGCTAGGTTCCCATCTTTTAAAGTTTGTTTTTCTGTATTTATCTCACATTCAGAAATTAATATTGTAGACTAGGTAAATCTAGATCTGCTATTTAAAGTTCACCTATTATTTATATATCTACTAACATATTACATTTGTCAATAGAGACATGTGTTCAGATTATAGTATCCTTAATCATAAGAGTAAGTTTGAAGAAATAAATATACTATATAGTTACCCTAGGGTATCACTTACAACCAGAGCTATTTGTTTATAAGATAACTATATATACATATAAATAAAACTATCAGGTATAAACCTTTATAAAAAATATCTATGGATTTCTTTCTAAAAATAAATAATCCATATAAGACCTTTCAACGTTTGTAAGCATATAACAAATTACATTAAAATTTCTCCACATAAACGAAAACCACATTAAATTTAATCAGAGGGATATCATGACCATCCATGTGGTCCTTATCAAGATTGCCATAAAATATGCAGTCTTAACATGTACATTAAAATACCATAAATCACATGCATTATATCTTTAAAAAAATACATATAATATCCATCTATACATAACCATAAATCAAGTTACATAATTCAACATCATAACATAAATCCATTTATTGCAACTGAAGTAGGAATTGAATCCTATTGGCATGCAAGCCCGGCTTGTTTATTTCATCAAAATACATTTCGTTACATTACATTAGAAATATTGTTTCCAACAGGGGCCGCAACATCAAATCCCATGGATATCAAGACCCAAGGAAGAGTCATAATAAACAACCCAATCCTATAATCTCTCTCACATAGGCCACACTGTACAATCGTATGCGGGTTGTGGGTTATAATTAAATCCATTAAAATATTTACAAAGTCCATGTACATTAAGAATAACAAATTCCATAGAAGGTCTGCATATCCTGGCTCCACAAAACCCACTAACACACAAGTGCTCACATAAGTCACGCCCTCGATCGAATATCATTTTAATACACAGTGCTCACATAAGTCACGGGCAAAGTCAAATAATGTTTTAAAAACACAGTCCAATTATCCCATAAGAAACAGATGCCATAAATAATTAAAATGCAATCTATCGCAGCACTGTGGGAAGGCTCATGCCATTGAAGGCATGGTATTTACCCACGCTGTTGAAATAATACATTAACCAAACAATCAATGGTATTTACACACAGAGCATATGGTAAGCCATATGCCTCTATTCTTTAAAAACCCATTTAAATACAGAGTTAAATAAAAACACAGGAGGAAATCACTTACACCATAAACCTTTACAATTTATAAAAACCAATGCTTACATCTATTTACATAGAGATCCCAAATGTCTGTACACAGTCGCCATTAAAGGCCGAGAACAAGGTTTTAAACAGGTGTGCGAATGGGCTATGGCACCATTGCTTGCAATGGTGCAGCCCATGGCTTTAAAATCCCAAAACCAAAACTGTAATGAGTTACATAACTGAAACAAAAATTACACAGAGCCGAATGGCCTAAGAAACGATTTATGGCATAATGCCTCTATTTAAAAAAAAAACAAATCTGTATGCAAATCCTGAAAGAAAAATCGATTTCACTGCAACATTAAACCCCAACCAAATAACCAGTCGAAACATATCCCTGCCACAGGATTGAAGGGTGACAAGCATAAGCTTGATGATCAGGCTTACCATGGCCATGAATGCAATGATGGGAGCCAACTGTGTTGTAGCCAGACTGCCCTCCATTCCTTTCAGCACCTGCAAGAAAAATAAAAACCAAGATGGGGATAAGGAGTATGCCATTTCTTTCAAACTATAAACCAAATAATGTGTAGGCTTATAAGTTCACACAGGCATACCTCACAAGCTGGAGGTCTCCTCCATGGCCATACCTCAGTGTAGAGCCAAACAACGAAACCCCGAATGACAAAATAAATACACATCCATCGTGAGCCAATCCTAAGGGGAAGGATGTCATGCTTTCCCATAAGCATTAAGTGCACTAGGCTGGAGTCCATTAACGTTGCAACAATCCCACTCCCATAGTCACGAATTGTTACAAAGTATCGATTATCACCACCCTCGATACCAATGCATAAACCCTGGAACGTATGGTTTATACCATATATTATGTCACTCCAAACTTTAAACATCAATGTTAACATAATACAAATCTTTCACTATGATAATATTATAACAATACTCAGTTGTAGGTTGCGCTATTCCAAAGTCTTAAACCCTTGCTTATAAATGTAGATAAGGTTTAGTCCATAGGTTTAGAGATTAGGGTTTAATACCATAGTATTAAGGTGTTTAGGCTTAAGCGCCATGTCATTCAAAGTATGCCATGTAAATCTCTTGGACTATCAAATCCAAAGCTCTGCTCTTAAACCATCAATAACCTTCCAATAAAGGAACTAAAGAAATGTTAAAATAGAATGTATAAGTAAAAATATACATAGCACGAAAAAAAATATTAATGACATCTAAAATAATGAATTTAAAACCATAATGAAGAATAATCAATGTACAGGAAATTTAGCCGTAATAGCTAAATTGACGATAACAACACTTACCAAGTTTTAAAACCAAGTCGATAGGCAATGTAATAACTAGCAGCAGGTTATCGACGAGCAAGGCTGTCAACACACTTTACATCCATTCCCATCGCAAGTAATGAACTGCATGAGCAAAAGATAGAGGTGCCTTAGTTCGATTCAACTAAGTAAGCCTGGGTAACCAAGTAATACCTTACCTCTTAGATTGTCATGGGAGAACTAGTCCCGCCACTCCACCACTTTATTCCCATCAACAAAGTTAAGTTAGTTTATACTTAATAAACATAGTACACATGTGCAGAAGTAAAACAATGAAATATACAATCCATTAACTCACCGATAGTAATATCTAAGATGTACAAATAGTTTAAATAACATAATTAAGACATCAGAAGTAAATGAACTAATAATCACTGAATGGATAAGAGATTAACAAAACAGTATGAGTAGTTTCTAAAGAGCTTGAAAGTTTAAGTAGCGCATGTAATTTCGCATGAGTAATAATGATCCCCTTCGGGTTTTTTTTACTAGCCTATCAATTTTTTTTTAATTTTCAAGTTTTGGGGACATTACAAGTGGTATTAGAGCCAATTTTTAATACCGAGAGACTTATGAGCGCACTAGGCATTCAGTAATTTTTTTACTAACATAAATTTTTTCTACTATTAATTTTTTTTTGTGTTACAGGAAAATTTTTACAGCGCTCTTCAGTTTATGAACACTGAGGAAGAAAACAACTAGCAGGAATAAATGACCACCCCCAATCTAGAAGTGAACTTGGTGGTCGAGCTAAACTCTGATGTATTGAAAACTTTGCACAGTCTTCAAGATGAACTGAAAAGTTTCAAAGAAGATAGTCTAAATGAAAGAAAGGAACATCAAGCTATAAATGAAGCATTATTGCGTAACATGATGGGAGGGATTCTGCAAGGTAAACCTACCCAGTCCACCAACAGATCCAAAAGATAACCATACCATGAGTGGACCAGCAGCCCAAGAGAAGCAGAAAAAGAAGGTACACCTGAAGCAACTAAAGGAGATCATCATAGTCCTGCTAGTGATGACTCACTTTATCCACGGAGAAAGAGGCAAAGAAGTGATGATAGTCTTCATGGGGAGTTTCGAAAAATAAGAGCCCCGACCTATGAAGGTGAAGTAAATACGGGAGAAAAGGATGAAGAATGGTTGTTGTGAATGCATAAGTATTTCTAGGTTCATAACTATTCAAGTGTGATGCAGGCTAGGCTTGCCATCCACAACCTGAGTGGTAAGGCAACAAGATGGTGGCGAGATTCAAAGCACACCAAGAAAGATGAGCTGCGAGAAATAAGCTGGGAAAAATTCCCAAATATTTTCCAAGAAAAATACATGTCATAAAGGTTCTTCGACCGCAAGGTAAAATAATTCCATAAACTACGTATGGGGTCCATGACTATGGATGCATTTATAAACATATTTCTAGGTCTGCTGCATTATGTACCATATATCAAAGAAAAGAAGGTGAAGATCCAGTAGTTCCTAGGATGTCTTCCTCCCAGTTTTCAAGACAAGATAGAATTAGACATGCCAAAGACACTAGATATTGAACTACATAAGGCCCTCCTCTGCTATGAGCATGGGTAGTTACTGTAAAAAAACCAGAAGAGAAACTAAGAAAAGTATAGAAACTTTTCTGATAACTGCAAGCCTGGGTCAAACCCACAGCTTTATAGAAACCAAAATAATAGCTTTCAAGTGAACAAGAACTTCAACAAACCTGGTACAAATCCTTATGTACCAGCTCCTAATGGGAATAAGCAAGTGGCGAGTGGAGCTAATGCTACCCCGTTAACGATCAAGTGCTAGAAGTGCAATGGGAAGCATTATGCCTGAGATTGTAAGCACAAGAACAATGGATTCTTGCATAACATGCAAGAAGAACCTACCATTGAGGATATAGTTGGAACCCCATGAATCTATGCAACATTAGATGGTCGACAGGAGGACCATCAAGCTACAATGGTCAAGATCAAAGGTAAGATATTTAACACCTCTGTTTTAATACTTATTGATCTCGAATCTTGCTGGAGCTATGTTGCACATAAGATTGTTGATTTATGCAAGTTAGACAAATTAAAGCATGATAAACCTTGGCTGGTACAGTTAACCACCAGTACAAAATGGAAGGTTTTGAAAATTGTTAAAGAATGTGAAGTAAACCTGAATGGTTTCCTTACTAAGGTAAACCTAAACATCCTACCTTTAGGATTGTACGATATTCTTATCGGCATGGACTGGTTGGAACAGCACCATGTCATGCTCGATTGTCTACACAAGTCTATCTTGTGTACTGATAGCTAAGGGAACCAAGTGAAGGTTCAAGGCATCCCAAAGAAATTTTTTGTAAGACAAATCTCTACGTTACAAGGGAAGAAGTGTGTTAGGAAGGGCTGAAAGTTGTTTGCGGTGAACATCCAAGACATAGAGTCGGATAGAGAACAATGCATAGAATACTTCCCCATTATTGAATATTTCAAGGATGTGTTTCTCAAGGAAATCCCGAGATTACCTCTGAAACAAAACCTAGAGTTTTCCATTGAACTGACCCTAGGATTAGTTTCAGCCTCTAAAGCCCCTTACCGCATGAGTGCACCAGAATCGGTGGAACTCAAACTATAGTTCCAAGAGTAAATAGAGCAAGGGTATATCCGACCCAGTGTGTCCCCTTGAAGAGCACCGATTTTGTTCGTAAAGAATAAGGACGGTAAGATGCAGATGTGCATTGATTACCATCAGTTGAACAAAATAACTATAAAGAAACACTACCTGCTCCCGAGGATCGATGATTTGTTCTACTAGGTGGGAGGATCCAAAATATTTTCAAAGATTGACCTGCGATCTGGGTACCATCAGGTATGGATCTGAGATGAAGATATTACCAAGACCACTTTTCGTATGAGGCACAAGCACTATGAGTTTGTCGTAATGCCATTCGGGTTGACCAATGCACCTGCAAAATTTATGTGTATGATGGACAACATATTCAGTAAATATTTGGATAAGTTTGTACTAGTTTTCATTGACGACATTTTGGTTTATTCTGAAAATAAAGAGGAATGCAAATAACACATTCACATAGTACTTTGGGTGTTGAGAGAACACCAGCTCTACACTATGTTTAGTAAATGTGATTTTTACCAACCACAAATATAGTACCTAGGTCACATCATATCCGAGGAAGGAATAGATGTGGACCCGAAAAATATTCAAGCCATAAAGGATTAGACTACCCCGACTAGTATCACTAACATTAGGTCCTTTTTCTATTTAGCCAAGTATTATTGAAAGTTCATTGATAACTTCTCGAGAATCTCTTGTCCCATTTTGGATTTGCAGAAGAAAGCGAAAAAGTTCTTATGGACTGACTAGTGTGAAGAAAGTTTTCAAAAGATTAAGTAGCTTTTGATGATCTCACTAATGTTGCGGATTGTGGATCCCGATGGGCATTTCATTGTATCCATAGATGCAAGAAATGAAGGAATTGGAGGAGTCCTCTTACAAAATTACCATGCGATTTGTTACGAATTGTGTAAATTAAAAGAGCATGAGTAGAATTATCCCATGCACAATCTTGAGCTAGCGACCATTATCCACGCTCTAAAGATGTGGAGGCACTACCTCATGTGAAGGAAGTTCCTTCTAAATATTGACAATATGAGTCTAAAATATTTGTTCTATCAACCTGATATGAATGTGAGGCAATCCAGATGGTTGGCTTTATTGAGTGAGTATCACTTTGAACTAAAGCATATTAAGGGAAAAGAGAACAAAGTTGCCGATGCTTTGAGTCGAAGAACTCATATGATATATGAGGTGACCCTAAGTCAAACCGATACAGATTTGCATGAGAATATTAGAATGGCCAACAAGGTTGACCCGTTCTATGTGCAAATCCTCAACAAGGTCCAAGACGACTGGTTGTTTCAACAACAAAATGAATCCAAGGTGGATGACTCTGAACTACTATGGTCCAAGGATAGATTGTATGTTCCAAATGGAGGGGACATTGGGTCCAGCATCCTCACCAAATTTCATAAGGCACCCTACTCAGGGCACCTAGGATATCAAAAGATGATATATACCATCAAGAGACACTTTTTCTAGCCCAAGTTAAAGGTTGACATTGCAATGTTTATTGTGAAATGTCAGGAATGCCAGCTAGTTAAAGCTGAGCACCAGCATCCTTCAGGATTGCTACAACCATTTCCCATTCCAGAATGGAAGTGGGAGGTTATTATTATGGATTTTATTACTGTCTTACCAAAAAGAAAGAAGCAAAATGATTCCATCTTTGTAGTCATTGAAAAGCTGTCAAAGGTAGCACACTTCATTCCCGTGAAATCGACCTACAAGGTTGTGAACATTGCTGATATCTTCCTAAAATAGATATTCAGCCTGCATGGGATACCCAAAGAAATTATCTTAGATTGATATCTTAAGTTTACAGGAAAATTCTCGATATATTTATTCTCTGGATTAGAGACGCAGCTGAACTTTAGCACTGCTTATCACCCACAGACGGATGGGCAGACTAAAAGAGTAAACCAAATTGTTGCAGACATGTTTTGAATGTATGGCATGAAAAACCCCACCAAGTGGGAGGATTATCTGCACCTTGCAAAGTTTGCATATAACAATGGGTATCAGGCTTCCGCCAAGATAAGTCCCTTCGAGGTACTCTATGGACGGAAGTGTAGGACCTTGGTTACTTGGGACAGTCCGGTGGATCGGTTCATGAAAGGGCCTAACCTGCTATTGGACTTGTAATAGTTAGTTACCAAGGTCTAGGGAAACCTTAAAGACGCACAAGACCATTAGAAAAGTTATGGGGATAAGAAAAGAAAAGATAAAGACTACCAAGTAGGTGAGCATGTCTACTTGAAAGTAAAAGCAAAATGGAGCTCGTTAAGCTTGGGTAGGTGTGGTAAGTTAGCACCTAGGTTTTGTGGAACTTTTGAAATTATGGCCAAGAAAGGACAAGTGGCTTATGAACTAGCATTACCTATGCACATAAGAGTTCATAATGTTTTCCATGCATATTTACTAAAGAAATATGTTTAAGACACTAAGCATGTCATTGACTGGTCATTATTACAGGTGGAACCTGAGGGAGAATTTTCCCCTGAGCCTCTGCATATATTGGACAAGAGAGAAGTGCAACTTCAGAAACACACTCTAGTTCAATTGAAAGTGTAGTGGAAGCACTTTGAGGTAGATGAGGCTACCTGGGAGAATGAGGCCACCATGAGAAAAGGATTACCCTGCCTTGTTTCATGATATCATTCAGAGTCCCTAGAACAATAGGGACAGTGTTGTATTAAGTGTGGAGGGATCTAATATCATGAATTTTGGACCCACGATTTATAGGCATGAGCCTATTGATCATGATGATTATATAGATGCTTTATTTTATATTAGGTCAAGGACCCCACTGCATATGAACATGATGATTTGTTTTGTATATTGGGTATAAGCCAATCGTTGATGAAATTTTTTGTGTTGGGCATGGGCCCTGAATCACATGACTGATGAAATGTTTTGTGTTGGGAATGGACCTTGAAGCACATGATCAATGAGATGTTTTGTGTTGAGCAAGAGGTTCTGGAGCACATGAGTACTTACATTTGTGTTGAGCATAAAGCTATGGAACACATTAAAATATAATTGGAAATGCTGGGCATAAGCTCTGGAGCATTCCATGTTGATGTTGAACATAAGCTTTGGAGCATCAGATATTTGGCCATTATATCCCTAGGTGTATCGTACAAGTACATCCTAGCATTTAGTGTTGAGCAAAAGATCTGGAATTGAACTATGTTTGTAAATCCCTACTATGGGAATTGAGTATGGGCTCTGGTAAGCGCTAGGGGTTACTGAAAAGAATTTAATAACTTCCGAGAGAAAATGGCTCGAGAAAAATATTGATCATCATCATACTTATTTATAAGTGATTAAATGAAATTTTGAATTTCTCACATTCTCATCAAAGTACTGAATAGCTACCATGTTATACAAGGGAAATCCAACATGCAAGGATGTTTAGAGTTGCCTAGCCTAGTATGTACCTAAACCATCTATCTACTTGACCTTCATGAAGAAGTGTCGTTAAGTCTAGGGATCATGACACATGATGCTCGAAGACAAATGCTAACAAGTATTTTAATATTATGTACTTTATACATAGTATGTATAAAGAATTAATTATATAATTTAATAAAGAAAGAATAGAAGCTCCACCAATTACTATTTATTATTAAAGGATTTATAAATAGAGAAATATCTATGAAAGGTTTACTAGGAACTAGTTAAAAGTTCCTAGGTTAAGAATTGAAAATTACCCCAGTAAATTTAAAAGGGTTAAAACAAGAAATCAAGGATTTCTTGATTTAATTGCCCCTTTGACTGAAAATTCTTCCTATAAAGACTCAATCCAAGTAAAGGATCTGGGTTTTGATGTTTCTCTTTGAGAATTATTATTCCGCTTGTTTTTTCTCTTGAGTGTTTTCTTGGAGAATTTTATCTTGCAAGGAAAACATGACTAATTGAGAACTGACTATGAGTTAGGAAACCCTACCTCAGGAGATCTAAGCTACTTGCATGTTGGATTCCAGCTCGGGGGGATCCGTATTAGAATTAGGAATGGTTCTGGGTCATGGTTGGGAAGAACGTGGTAGTTCCCAAGTGATTTGGTCAACAAAAATTAGAGGTCGGATCTGTCTTAAATTGATAATGCTGGTTATTTCAAAAGTGTGCAGGTTCAGCCATTAAAGGATCTTCAGGAAGAAAAATTACAGGTACAAAATCTTAGTATGTCAAGTTCATTTCTAGGGTAAATGTTGGCTGCTTTATGAAAAATATTTTATAAATTTTACTAACCCTAGGTAATTTATGATTTTCCCCGATTCTGCTAGGGTATTTATTTCTCTTCAATATCCCTAGGTTGGTAAATATTATCTTTGGTTGTATATAACTAGGTTCCCATCTTTTAAAGTTTGTTTTTCTGTATTTATCTCATATTCAGAAATTAATATTGTACACTAGGTAAATCTAGATCTAATATTTAAAGTCAACCTATTATTTATATCTCGACTGACATATTACATTTGTCAGTAGGGACATGTGTTCAGATTATAGTAGACTTAATCATAGGAGTAAGTTTGAAGAAATAAATAAACCATATAGTTACCCTAGGGTATCACTTACAACCAGAGCTATTTGTTTATAAGATAACTATATATACATATAAATAAAATTATTAGGTATAAACCTTTATAAAAACTATCTATGCATTTATTTCTAAAATAAATAATCCATCTAAGACCTTTCAAGGTATATAATCATATAACAAATTACATTAAAAATAATCCACATAAACGAAAACCACATTAAATTTAATCAGAGGGATATCGTGACCATCCACGTGGTCCTTATCAAGACTCTGCGATAAAATCTATAGTCTTAAAATCTACATTAAAATACTATAAAGCACATGCATTATATATTTTAAAAAATCCATATAATATCCATCTATACATAACCATAAATCAAGTTACATAATTCAACATCATAACACAAATCCATTTATTGCAACTGAAGCAAGAATTGAATCCTGTGGGCATGCAATCCCAACTTGTTTATTTCATCAAAATACATTTTGTTACATTACATTAAAATTATTGTTGCCAACAGGGGTCGTGACATCGATTCCCATGGATGTCAAGACCCAAGGCATAGTCATAATAAACAACCCAATCCTATAATCGCTCTCACATAGGCCACGCTGTACAATTGAATGTGGGTTGTGGGTTAGAATTAAATCCATTAAAACATTTACAAAGTCCAAGTACATTAAGAATAAAAAATTCCATCGAAGGTCTGCATATCATGGCTCCACGAAAACCACTAACACAAAAGTGCTCACATAAGTCACGGCCTCGACCAAATAGAATTTTAATACACAGTGCTCACATTAGTCACGGCCAAAGTCAAATAACGTTTTAAAAACACAATCCAATTATCCCATAAAAACCAGATGTCGCAAACAATTAAAATACAAGCTATCGCAACACTGTGGGAAGGGTCATGCCATTAACAGCATGGCCTTTACCCATGCTTTTGAAATAATACATTAACCAAACAATCAATGGAATTTACACACAGAGCATCCGGTAAGGCATATGCCTCTGTTCTTTAAAAACCCCATTTAAATACAGAGTTAAATAAAAATGCAGGAGGAAATCGCTTACACCATAAACCTTTACAATTTATAAAAATCAATGTTTACATCTATTTACACAGAGATACCAAATGTCTGTACACATTCACCATTAAAGGCCGAGAACAAGGTTTTACACAGGTGTGCCAATGGGCTATGGCACCATTTCTTGCAATGGTGCAGCCCATCGCTTTAAAATCCGAAAACCAAAACGGTAATGAGTCATATAAGAGAAACAAAAATTACAAAGAGCCAAATGGCCTAAGAAATTATATATGGCATAACACCTCTATTTTAAAAATAACCAAGTCTATATGAAAATACTGAAGGCAAAATCGATTTTGCTACAACATAAAACCCCAACCAAATAACTAGTCGAAACATAGCCCTCCCACATGATTGAATGGTGATAAGCATAAGCTTGATAAGCAGGCTTACCATGGCCACGAATGCAATGTTAGGATCCAACTGTCTTGTAGCCACACTTCCCTCCATTCCTTTCGGCACCTGCAAGCAAAAGAAAAACCAAGATGGGGATGAGGAGTATGCCATTTGTTTCAAACTATAAACCAAATAGTGTGCAGGATTATAAGTTCATGCATGCATACCTCACAAGTTGGAGGTTGCCTCCATGGCCATACATCTGTGCAGAGACAAACAATGAAACCCCAAATGACAAATGCAATACACGTTCATCATGAGGCAAGCCTATGGGGAAGGATGTCATGCTTTCCCACAAGCATTAAATGCACCAGGCTAGAGTCCATTAATGTTTCAACAAACCCACTCCCACAGTCACGACTTGTTACAAAGTATCAATTATCACCGCCCTCCATACCAATGCATAAACCTTGGAACGTATGGTTTATACCATATATTATGTCACCCCAAACTTTAAACATCAACGTTAACATAATACAAAGCTTTCACTATGATAGTATTATAACAATACTCAGTCATAGGTTGTGCTAGTGCAAAGTCTTAAACCCTTGCTTAGAAATGTAGAAAAGTTTTAGTCCATAGGTTTAGAGCTTAGGGTTTAATACCATAGTATTAAGGTGTTTAGGCTTAAGAGCCATGGCATACAAAGTATGCAATGTAAATCTCTCGGACTATCAAATCCAAAACTCTGCTCTCAAACCATTTATAACCTACCAATAAAAGAACATAAGAAATGTTAAAATAAAATGTATAAGTAAAATATACATAGCACGAAAAAAAAGATATTAATGACATCTAAAATAACGAATTTAAAATCATAATGAAGAATAATCAATGTATAGGAAATTTAGCCGTAATAGCTAAATTGACGATAACGACACTTACCAAGTTTTAAAGCCAAGTTGATAGGAAACGTAATAACTAGCAGCAAGTTATCGACAACCAAGGCTGTCAACACACTTTACATCCATTCCCATCACAAGTAATGAACTACATAAGCAAAAGAGATAGGTGCCTTAGTTCGATTGAACTAAGTAAGCCTGCGTAACCAAGTAATACCTTACCTCTCAGATCGTCATGGGAGAACTAGTCTCGCCACTCCACCACTTTATTCCCATCAACAAATTTAAGTTAGTTTATACTTAATAAATAGAGTACACATGTGCAAAAGTAAAACAATGAACTATACAATCCATTAACTCACCAATAGTAATAACTAAGATGTACAAATAATTTAAATAACATAATTAAGACATAAGAAGTAAATGCACTAATAATCACTGAATGGATAAGAGATTAAAAAAAATATATGAGTCGTTTCTAAAGAGATCAAAAGTTTAAGTAGTGCATGTAATTTTTCATGAGTAATAATGATCCCCTTCGGGTAGTTTTAACTAGGCTATAATTTTTTTTCAATTTTTGGGGACATTACATCCTTGTACTCAGCCACATTATTGGTAGGAGGAGTGCCTCCAAAGGCAACTAGCTGTATTGAGGGTGAATAGATGACCCATGGGGCTGAAGCTAGGTTACAAGTATGACAACTAGCACCATGCGTAAAACCCATGAACCACTCAACTGACATTTGTGACAATCACTAGATGAGATAAGAACACAACCAACTAACTATTGTACATAAAATTACATACAATAAAAATACAAGAAAAATCACCAATCCTAGGTATAGTACTTCTTCAGGTAGAGCCCATTTCTAGGCTCAGGAAGCTCATTTCCATCAAAATCAGTTAACTCATATGCCCCTTTTTTCAATACATTTGACACAATGTAGGTTCCTAACCACATGGAATCGAACTTTCCTGCCCCCAGGTGTTCTTTGTCCTGATCCAAAGCAAGACAAGCTCCCCCTTAGAGAAAATTCTAGGCTCGACTGATTTATCATATTGGATTTTAACCCTATTCTTATGAGCTTCATTTTTCTTTAACGCGTCTCCGCGATGTTCATCTAGATGTTCCAATTGTAGAAAATGTTCTTCTAATTCAGTTGAGTCTGGGAGTATATGAATAGCAATTTAAGCGATGGAATTTCACACTCAACCAAAGTGACTGCTTCCACCCTCTGAATGAATTGGAAAGGTGAAAACCATGTGCAAGTTTCAAATTGGTCTGGTACTCCCAAAGTGTAGGATAGATCACAATGTTCCAATTTTATTAGGTTGTGTTGATAGTACACTTAAGAATTGTCTTCAAGGTCTTATTGGCTGCCTCATTTTGACCATTCGCTTGCAGGTAGAAGGAAGATGAGTGATCTTGCTTAAACTCCAGCATAGTATCCATTTCGGTCATCATGTTATTTGGAAATGACTTCCATGGTCAGTGACAATCTCCTTTGGAATTCAGAAGCGAGTGATAATCTCGTTTAATATGAAAAAAATGCAATTTCTCTGTCAACCCTGAAGGTAGGCATTGCCTCTTCCCATTTTCTGAAGTAATCAATAGAGACAATGATATATTTGTGCCCTGAAGCCAAAACTGGGTTGCATGTCATGTAATCTAACCCCTACTTAATGAAGGGTCCCACTGTGATTACAGGAAAAAAAGAGCAGGATGTGACCATATTTTCCTAGTGTATAGCTGACATAGATGACAATGCTTCACAGCCTCCACACAATCTTTAAATTTTATGGGCTAGAAATAACCGACACACAAAATATTCTAGTCCGTTGCTAACCCATATAAATTAATCCCACATGCTTCACTATGGGATTCATTTAGGACATTCTCAGCCTCCTCATGAGTGAGGAACTAATGCAAAACAGAGTCTACCCCTCTACAGTACAAAGCATCCCCAATGATAAGGTAGTCTTTCGCATGTACGCACTGTTTATGATGCTATTCCCTCGAGAGGGATGCATGACACTTCAAAATCTGTAGATATAAAAGTATATATCCATACCAAGGATTAGAGATTGAAATCAGATAAATGTACTCATATGGGAATGAGTCTTTTGCAACCACTACATTGTCTTCCATTGGAAATTCTCCAATAAGTTCTACAAAAACTAAGGAATTTTTAGATTTGGCAGATTGATAATCCAAGTCAAACTCCTGGAGAATGACTAGCCATTTATTTAATTTTTCCTCGATTCTGCATCGGGACAAAACATACTGAAAGGGATTAAAATATTCCACTACTATAGTGGTCCTTAGTAGGATGTAGTGACTTAACCTCTACAGAGCATAAATAGCATCTAAAGCCAACTTTTGAATGTGGGAGTATCGAAGTTTAGGACCATCCAATGCACGACTAAGGTAATAGACAACGTGCTCTTGGAGTTTGTCATATTCCTAGACTAATACTACCCCAATGGTTGATTATGATGCAGCCAGATACAATATAAAATCTCCAGAGTAATCCGGCGGGCATAACAAAGGAGCTGACATCGAAGCTTTCTTCAATTCCTCAAAAGCAATTTGTATAGTTTCATCCGATACAAATGAGTGTCCTGCTTCAATGGGCGCATGAAAACCTTAGTGATCTTATCATAATTAATGATAAAATGTTGAAGGAATTTAGACTTTCCTTGTAGGATTTGAAGTTGCCTAATAGAATGAGGAGGAGGAAGATTTACAATGGCCTCAACTTTGAAAGGATCCATCTGAGTACCTTTGTTTGAAACTATGAGCCCAAGCAACCTTCCTGATGCGACACATAAAACAGGCTTGTGGGGATTCAAACATATTTTCTAATGTCTACATCATTCGAAAATCAAGTGAATATGATCTAGATGATCAATCCTCTTACGAGAATTAGTAAGCAAATCATCTAGGTACGGCTTGACAATGTTCTTAATGTCATGGAAGGACAAAATCATTTCCTGCTAAAAGGTAGCCCCTACATTTTTTAATTGAAAGGGCATTTTTCTGTACGTGAAGTTACCTCATGGATAAATAAAAGTCATTTTATGTTGGCCTTTCGGCTTAATTTGAATTTGATTGTACCGAGAAAAAAATCCATATTAAACAAAAAACTTCACTCCCTACATAAGCATCAATGATTTGATCTATGAAAGGTGTGGGGTAATTTTCCTTGGGACATTCCTTGTTCAAGTCATGAAAGTATGTGCATACATGTATCATCGCTTGTTTCTTATCAATAGGGATAGGATTGGATACCTATTGCGTCAAAGCAATCGGGTAGATGAAACCAGCTTTCATCAGTTTTTCCACTTTAGCCTTAATGGCTTCAACCTTATGCGGGTTAACGGCTCTAATATTTTGTCTAATTGGTTTAACATCAGTATAGATTTGGATTTCATGTTCAACAATCGATGGATCTATGCCTCACATTTCCTCATATGACCAGGAAAACACATCACGAAACTCCTTAAATAAGGCAATATAGATAGAAATCTCCTTCGGAGAGCATCTTGCACCAATATGTACATTTTCGATGGCATCAGGGTTTGCAAAAATGTTCATAAGAATGATAATAGAAATATTTTCCATATTTCCCTTGGCAAAAATTCCCTCTCTTGGAAAGGGATTAATCGATAGATAAACATTATCTTCCTGTCTCACATGGAACTTTTGGTTTTCAATTCTAAACAGCTCTGGAAGGAAGTAGTATCTATGGTGAAGATATTTGTAGATCTTGTCTCGCACACTCATGGATTCCAAAATGGCTTCATCCGAAGGAAAAAACATGTCTAGGCAGTCATTTGAATATAATGAGCTCTCTTCCCAAGCAGGGAAATAAGCTTCTTTCGACTCCTCTGAGACTGTAGAAGGAGTCGAGATCGGATCAACAGTGGTGTTAACAATAGCTTGGCAAGCCACTTCCACTGCAGATAAGGGCACACAAGTTTTGTGATGGGTAGGAAGGATCCAAGGATCGGTTCTATCGATAACCGTTCCAATATACTTTCCTACACTTGTGGAACCTAGATAATTTATCAGGGCTAGAATATCAAATGTGCCAATTAATGATGAATACATACTAGCCCCCAAGCTCTCTATAGGAGGATTGACCTAATCAACCAATGGTACCATGGAATCATTTGTTTCCAAATGGCCCCTTCGAGTGAAATTGAGTTGGTAAACAATAACCAAACTTCCTTCATGTGGAAAAACCACTACTCAAAGAACAACCGAAGCAATCGCACACATAACGTAAGTCTAGCTTCTCCCTAGAAGAAAGTTATAGTCCAATGGAGCATCAATCGCCCCCACTTCAACAGAAAATGCTTTCCCAACCAACTTAATCTCAAAATATAGTAGGATACCATGCGGGCAGAAAGACCTCCCATCTAAAGAAGTAAGAAAGGTGTTTGATGGAACTACCTCAGGGGAACCCAAATCCTTCCAGCAAGAAAGAGACATGACACATGTGGAAGCACCCTCATCAAAAACTGTGTATCCAATGGTTTTTCCACCATGGATGACATATATGAATAAGGCCACATGATACGGTAGGTTCATCTTAACATCTGATAGATTGAACTTTTCCATTAGACTTGAAGAATCCATGCTGCCTAAAGCTGCTAAAAGGGCATCCTGCTGAGCGGGACAACTCTGAAGCACTTCCAACACAGACATCGCACAAGGGGTTTGGGACAAATCTTCCACAATAGAGTAGTTAGAACCAACCCTATATTTTGGGTTTTGAAATGCCTTTTTAAATATACATTTCGGTATTTTGGGCATTGGATCAGCAAGTTTCTCGATTGTGAGAGGGTTAGAGGTTTCACCAACAGACTTACCCTTCTAAGGAGCCTCCATCTCATAATTTTTATTTCCTCTTTGGAGAAAGGCACTATATCATACCATGTTGATATAATTTTGGTAAGGAGGGAAACCAGAAGTGCCCCTAGCTACATTAGAAACAAATCTATATTTTGTCCTTGGAGAAAAGGGTCCTTTAGGAGAGTCGGTTGTTGGGTCTTGAGCAGCTTCTGAGCCTATTCCATGAGAGGGAATTTATGAGTTAAGTGATATCCTTGGCACAAATTAAAGGGAAATTTCAACTTATTCTTATCCTTCTTTCCCCCATCAACATTTTTTGTGGGTTTAGGCTTGTTTTGGTTTCCCTCGCCTTTATTCCCCTTCTTCTTTTTCCCACTGGGCTGCTGATTTCCCTTTTGGGAAGGTTGCACAAAAACATTTGTGTTTTTGGGTGAGGGGGCATCCGTTTCTTCCTCCACTGTAGACTGTTTGACAGACAACTCATGGAGTTGCTTGGCCAAAGACTCTACAGCGGGAGAATTCATTGAACCAACCATGCCATCAGCATGGGGTCCACGCTTGGGTTTCTCGACTCTATGGGTATACCGCGGTGCTTCAGGTATGATTTCATATAATATCCCAAACTAAGAATTTATCAAATCCATCTGCTGGGCCCTAAGGATGGCCTCTTCTTCATTGGTCACCCCTGAACTGGATACATCCTTAGATATATAAGGTAACAAATATTTAAGGAACCACTCTAATAGAAACTCAAGGGAATGATGGTTTTTATAAGCCTCTTTCGTCTTCGCCACTCTTGGATATGATCCAAAATGTGAGTGCCTTTGTATTTCCTAAAGGTAGAAAATAGGTCTGTGCTTACATCATACCGGACAGGAAATCGGAATTGGTTCAAGAACACCTCAGCTAAGTCCCAAAAACTGTCAAACACAATAGAGGGAAATTCAATATACCACTTTGCTGCAACACTAGTCAAATTTATTTGGATCAACCTCAACCAAATGGTGTCATCATTCAGTGAGTTGGAAGAGCACCATAAATGGAAAGTGGTGATGTGGGAACTTGGATATTCACAATTTTTTCCCTCAAACTTGGTAATGTCCGAAGGTAACTTGGTTGGAACAGGTGGCCATGTGGAACTATGTTTCACCCAATCATTCATCAACTTGTTCAAATATGGGAAGTTTAAAGTTTCCAGGAACATAAGCTTAGGCTTAAACAAATCTTGAAAAGTACAATTTTTGGAGGTAGAAGGACCTTCCCCCTGGTTACCAAATGTAAAGGTGGGGTTTCCCCAGTTGTCGGTTGTGAAGTAGTTGGACTAATTTGAAATGGATTCCACCCATAAGCCAGTGGATTATTTATGTGCAGTGCAGTATAAGTATTTTTAGCCCCTCTAGATCAATGTAGATTCTAAAATACTAGAGAGGGTATCCCTCTGCTAAAAAGAGAGAAAGGAGAGCTTGTAAACGAAGCTGAAACTGAATTTTAGAAACCTTGACCATAAGTGTTTGTATTTCTAAACTGCATTCCCACATATACATGTGTAGGGACTACATAAGGATTGGATGGGGGAATGTGCCCCCTATTCCACGGGAATCCCTAAACAAATGAAGAGGATCCAATAGGACCACTCTAAGAAGTATGCATAAAAGAGGGTGAAGCAAAAGGTGCACTAGGAATCCTAGTGACAAGCCCACTAGAAGGACCTAATACATTTGAGGAAGTAGGTGGTTGAACCACCCGACTACTTGGTGATAAAGGTGCAGTAGGTGCACTTGGTCTAGGAGTACCAACAGGGGGAGGTGGAACTCCTCCAACCAACACGGCTTAGGTGGGGGTAGATATACCCTCCGCATATCTTTCCATAATGCTTCTCATGGGAACACCAATCACAAGTGAAGTGAATGGAATAACTTGGACGATCACATGATCGTTTAAGTCAGTAAGAGGGGGGTTAAAGTTTCTTGTAAACTTGTCAACCTGCAAGTCCTCAATCTCTACTGTAGTTGTATCAACCTGAATTTTTATAATTTCTAGTTCACCTGGAACTTTGCTTATTTCTATTAGTTTGAAATAGCTGTTAGTATCTAATCTTCGCCTTTGAGGGGAGATGGAGGCTCCACTATAAAATTTGGAGGAAGGTTTTGCAACCTTCTTGAAATTCTGAGAGGTTTGTCTTCCATAGCTAAAAATTGACTCTTCACACACCCTAAGTTCAACTAAATACAAACAAACCACACAACACTCACTAAAAAATTCCTAAATCTAGATATACAAGCGGGTATAATATGTCCCTTCTAGAAGAAAGATGATATATAGTTACTTGGTGTCCATGTAGATGTTCTTAGGCAGAAGCAAAGGAATCACCCAATTTCCGTGCCACACCTTCTACTGGGTTTACCTTCCAATCCCATCAAAGGTAGACTAGAAATAGCCTTCTGGTATACCTTTGTATGAACCCTCAATGTCAAACACACTAAATGCTACCACAACCATACTAAAAGTCTGGGGGAATAGTCGTAAGGCTAATTCGTATTCATGTGTAGGGTAGCAAATCCGAAAAACCTATCAACACCGACACCACATAGGGCCTAAGAGGTGGTATTGACAGAAGTCCCCAGATGCGTAAAAATCTTGGTCTATGCTTGAACAAGGAATCAAAGGGTTATCTCCTCAGTATAGGTCCTCACGCAGCCTCATTCTTAACTCCTGTTTGAGAGGAGCTTCCCAAATACAATCAACATAGAGGAGGATATACCTAGTGATTGGCCAACTATTTCTAAAATCAAATACTTGTGGAGATTTAAAACTCCCTAATGTACAAGTCTATCCTAGGCTAGTTGGTGTACGAGACTAAAAAGGAAAACTTACTAATAATTTTTAAATTATATCGTTATTTAAATTAATAGGTTGTTTTTAGTCATAGGAAAATGGAATTAAACTTATGTGGTGTCATAGACTTGATAAAAGTAAGCAAAAATGATGCATAAAAGTAAATTTCCAAAGCAAGTTGAAAGTACTAAGCTAGCTTTTTTCTTTTCTTTTTGTAAATGCAAGTCAATGAAATTAAAACTAAGTATGAGAAACTATATGAATTTTTATGAATTTTTGAAATTTTCTTTGAAAAATAACGAAAAGAAATACTACATGCAACCTAATGCAAAATATTTTTGTCTTTTCATTTCAAACAACTTCGAAAACTACAATGAAAATAAATGCAAACTTGAGCAATCTGACTAATCTAAACATATAATAGTGAAATGAGGCAAAAGGATCCCAAAGTGACCTACTTCAACTAAGAGGAAGAAGACTGGAACAAACCCTAACTTGGAGAAACTAACAAATTTAAAAGTTTACTAGATCCACAAAGCGAAGAGTGAAAAAATGCGACTACAGGAAGCAACACATAGTATAAATCATTTAAGGACTTGATCACTATCCTGGAACACAAGTGCTCATACTCACCAACCAAGCACGAGGACCACCTACACTTACTAATGCAAGAAAAACAAACACAAAAATCTCAAGGACTTGATGAAATCAAGTAAATAGTGTGACATACAGACCTCAGACTCATAGATTCATGTCATAAACAGAACCCTTTCAAGCAATCAAAAGCCAAAAAACAGGGACAAGCAAACCCTAATAGACCAAAATACTGCTACAAGAAACACACGATTGTCTATGCACAAAACCCGCGTACGACACGCGACTGTTGAGAAGGAAACCTGTGTGTACACAATGAAACATGCGATTGTGTAGGCATACAACCCGAGTGTGCTGCTAAAAATTTTTCAAAGAAAAAATACTAGCAAAAAGTATCTAAACAAGCCAAACTATAAATCAAAGGCCAAAAAATAGACTGAACACACCCAGAATAAAAAAGAAGCAAAGGTTGGTAAGGGGACCTAAATAATAGACCCATAACTGGATGGACTCTCCAGCGAAGTCACCAATTCTGTTGTCCAGGACAATGCACCCTTGTAACCTAGGGTCTCTAGGGTTACCAACTTAATAGGATACTTTCACATAATCATCTTATCTAGAAAATGAAATAGGAATAGGAAGAAGCCTTGACTTACCTTGTTTATGGCAGTTGATCCAAGCTTGGTATTCTCCTCTTTTAGTCTCCTTCAAAGTTTCCAGGGCTCTCCCAATTCACTTGCAAAGGACAAATTCCTCCAGCAATATCTCCTACATATATTAATGGTTAGTGAAATGCATATTCATAATAACATAATTGAAATCATTCATAATCCATCATACATGAGAAAGAAACAATACAAACATTGGAAGAAGAACTTTGTTTATTCATAAACATAGAATGGTGAGATTACAACCCAGCTTCTGAAACAAGACTCCTTAGCAAACGAAGGACACAGAGTTCTACTACTCAAATAGGTCCTAAGGCATACCACCAGCATAACTTTTCTCTTCTAATAATGATTGATTAGCCCCATCCCATGCCCTCTATTTATACATGGGGAAATAGAGAGGTTTTGAAGGTTAGGATGGTTGAGACAGTTGAGATAGTTATTGATAAGGCTCAACTGATACCGACTAATCTTGATTTATTATTTTTAACATTGCATTAAGGTACACGCAAGTATGTATATAGGAAAGGAGTGTGTGACATGCTCCTTGCTCAAAGGAAACATGTGTGTTCAATGTACACGTGGGTTGCAATGAAAATAGTCATGTATTACACATGAGTTGCAATGCAAATAGTCATGTACGCAACCCTAATCTCCAAATAAAAATGTATGAAGCTAGTCAAGAGATTATGTATTATCAATCATGCAAATCTAAAATGTTTTGGCTTACTTCAATCCTAAATTGTCCTTTTGTGTCCCAACATATTGAATGTCAATACTCGGATGGAGAAGTGAAATTTCGGTTGATAACAGCCCTGTAGTGACAAGTAAAAAACAATTACCTTTCAAGTGTTTACAAGGGGAACAAGTCCCTCCACTCCACCCCTTTACAATACAAGTTAAGTTAGAATTGCTCATAAAACAGTAATCGAACTTTATAACCAATGCGTAAGTAATCAAGATAACACACATACATTTAAAAGCATAACCATAGAACAATATAGTAAGTAACATCACAACAACATAGTATTACATTAATAACCACATCAGGAAATGTTAAAGTAGGGAGTAAGAACAACTTATGACATTACAACATAGTAAACAAAGTATGACACATTCCACATAAGTTTAAATGATGTTGATTTCATGTAGTAATTTGACTAGCCTAATAAAAAAAAATTAAATTTTGGGGACATTGCATTATTAGTACATGGATGTGGCATATCCATCCCTCAATTAAACCGATAAGAAGGGATATGAACTGATTTGGACTATAAAAATTTCACCCATTCTCAATATGATGAATTTATGACTTCCAAAATGTATGTCCAAATGTATGAATAAAACACACAACGGAATAACTAAATCCACACATGCACACAACTTGCAATTTCAAGTAAAATCAATATAATAATATAAATAAAAAACATTTCACATCACAAACAAAATAATACTTATATTTACCAAACAATATCCAAGCCACTCGTTGTGTAAGAAAATTTTTCCACCTAAATTTAGGCAATATGTCTAGTATATACTCTTTCTTCTCTCACAAACCAAACCCAAGCTTGGCTATGATACCACCATGGAAAATGAAACACCTATAGGCTTATATCACTCAACCCACAACCCAATATTCTCTCTATGCTTAGACAAAACTCATACAAAGATCAAAGATCTACAAAGATCTCACTCAACGATCACAAGAATGACACACCTTCCAACTGCCCCACCTTCCAACTACCCCATAAAACACAAGGAAGACATTCCAATTCAATAATTCATAGTCCCCTTAGGGAATCCAACCCTTATAGTACTTACCAATGTGTGAAGTAAGAATCGAATATGTTGTATGCTATTGGAGAACCTCTTGTAACCTAAATTATGGCTTCTCAAGAATACAGAATAAGTAAAACTTAAAGGGTAAGGTTACCTAGATTTCCCAACCTCTAATCTCACATACAACTATCAATTCTCTCTTCCAATTTTAGGACACCACATTAAATTCGAGTTTTGTGGTTCAATACAGTCTGGTAATGAACATGAACAACAATGGGAAACTCTACATAGAGTAGAAAACATGCATGGGAGAGTGATCAAAAGGGTGTTTAATCCAAGTTATATGATATGATGGTGAAAATACAACTCACATAGCTTATGACAATAGAAGAAAATGAAAAATGACAACTAACATAACTGTCACAACCCCCATTCTTCAATAACTGCTTGAGCTGACTTTTCCCACCAACCACACACATCCATTCAATGATTTGGTTTACTAGTCAAAAGGAATTAATTGGATCATTTAAAGAACATGGAATATTTTGGATGAGTTGTAAGGTCACACTTGGAAATATAGGATTCGATTTTCCATAGGCCCCCTTTCCTCTTCCCCTCTGGTGCAATCATAGCCCCTCTAGTGCTCTTTACAGAACGATCTTGGAAAATATTATTAATTTCCAACATCATATTTACATAAATTTTGAAATTTGCATGATAATCTAACTATGGGGTCCAAATAAAATATATGCATCATACATCCAAAGACATTCACTAGTCAAGCCTTGGCCTTGAGCTCCGCACTAGGAATTCATACTAGCATATTTTGATCATTTTCATATTTTTTATTAATTACATTCCAAGTTAAAAATGGGGGTATCACATTTGTCCCATCCCACATATAATGATTTCTTATTGCCCTATAGTATGCAATTATTGGATAATGGTTTCATGTAACTTGATGTCAAGTGATACATAGTTATGATATTTCATGATGGTATTTATTGTCTAGTGATATTAGTAATATTATTTAATGACAATAATTTATGTAAATGGCATGTAATATTTAACAATTGATTTTCAATTATTTCATGATGGTATGGATTGTACTTCTAGCATATGATGCTTATTAATCTCATGAGGATGACATGTGAAACCCAATTTGATACTTATTATTTCAGGTTGATACTGAGTATGGAAGTTGATTTCTCATTGAGGCATACGTGATAGATGGCATTTATCTTGTGATATTCTATTGTTTATGTTGATATTCATTGTTGTACAATATTGCATGATATGTGTTTAATTCATGTTGGTTTTTCATACATTATTTGTTTAGTAAGATGTTTAATTATTTCATGATGGTATCATGGATTGTTATTTTATTATGGTATTGCATAACATATGGGATTCAATAAAATGCTTAAGTAAATTTGGCTATGGAACATATTTTACCATGATGACGGCTTATGATGCATTTTATTGAAAATATTGACATGTAATGAGGAATTCTTCATGATCACACATGATTAATAGTTGATTTCATGATATCATGCCATATTTATGAAATAAATACTAATAATTGTTGTTAGGGTGAGTGAAAGTTGTTCTAGGTAATCCACTAAAATGTCCTACTGAGACTAATAACCATGAATGAGAATGGATATGTTACAAACACCTCATGAGCTAGGGGACAAAAATCAGGAATCAAATCTATGTTAGTGGTTCTTAACTCTTATATCGTAAGTCCATGGATTGAGGTATCCTTGTCATAGGGAAATACATGGAGAAGAACTTTCGATTCTTCGGGATAACACCTAAGTGTGAATATGGATGGCGAATATGCTATCCTTTTGCGATTCCTAGGGTATAATAATCCTAATATGAGGATCAAGGTATCAATAAAGATATGTCAGTTTATCAATAAAGATATGTCGGTTAATACCGATGAGGCCTAGTTTCCAGTTATATTCCAATGATGCCTATTGTTTCGTTTCACACATGGGGGTTAAGGTCAACAGAAATCTTCAAGACGCTAGGTGTGTACTTGGGGGAAGTCTCAATTCAAGTACTGTCACATGATATTGACTCCTCCGTTTAGGCCAAACTCCTAACGAATCCAAGGGGGGTGGTCCCTAAGAAAGAGTTCAACTAAGGCTATTTATATTTTAGTAGTTAATGACGAAATTAAGTTGTTTTAGTAGTTTTCTGGTAAATAATGTTTTCACAAGGATAATGAAAAATTGTTTAAGCATTCAAAAACATATAACAAGAGTATATAAATATTAATATTGACAAAACTAAAAATCAGATGAAAATAAGATTGTTTTGTACTAAGATTAGTGCCAAATGGAGTAAAAAATGCTGCTGAAAAGGAAATGTTTTACAGTGTGTATTGCTCACACTACAACAAAAACTGAATTTAGCGTCAAATTTAGCACCAGATTTTAGTGTAATTTTTTCCTAATTGTGGTGAATAATCCGGCGCTAAACCAGGCGCTATTGTACATTTTCGTAAAACGCCGTCTATTGCATATTTTTTTTCGTCCTTTTTAACATCCATTTTTGTGTCCATTTTTGCGCCCAATTTTTTGCATCTAATGTTACGCCTTTATTTGCGCCCAATTTTTCAACTTCTATTGCAACTTTTTTTGCGTCCTTTGTTACATCCTTGTTTAAACCTAGTTTCACGCTCATTTTTGCCTCCAATGTTGCGTCTTATTTTGCTCCTAGTTTTTCATTGAGTCTTGCACCCAATTTTGCACCATGTTTTACATAAAATTATGTGTCCAATTCTGCATCTAGGTTTGCATCCAATTTTAGGCCCAATATTGCGTCTAGTTTTTCATCAAAATTTACTTATAATGTTGCATTCCCATTTGCATCTAATTTTGTATCTTGTTTTATGTCTTTTTTTGTATCCATGTTTGTGCCAAATGTTTCATCTCATTTTACGTCAGATTTTGCATCTAGATTTGCACCTAGTGTTGCATCCCGATTGATGTCTTTTTTTGCATCTATGGTTGAGCCCAATTTTGCACCCAATGTTGCACCTAGTGTTGTGCCTTGTTTTGCGCCCATATTTGTATCTAATATTGCATCTAGTTGTGTGTCCAATGTTGCATCCCATCTTGCATTCATTATTACGTCTAGTTTTACATCCAATGTTTTGTCCCATCTTGCATCTAAAATTGTGTCTCGTTTTAAGTTTTTGTTTGCGCCAAATGTTGCTTCCAGTTTTTCACCTGGTGTTACGCCTAGTTTTATGTCCATTGATACACCATATTTTGTGGTCAATTTAATGTCCAATTTTACATCTAGTTAGGAATCCACTTTTTCATCTATTGTTGCGTCTAGTTTTGGACCTATTATTACATCTACTTTTGAGTCATTACTTGTGTCTAGTGTTGAGTCTCTTTTTGCATCCAATTTTGCATTTAGTGTAACATCCATTTTTGTGTCCACATTTGCGTCTGACATAAGGTCGTATTTTGCGTCCACTTTTGTGTTTGGTGTGACATCCACTTTTACATCATGTTTTGCATTTAGTATTGCATCTAATATTGCATCCATCTTTCACTACTACATTTTTTACCTTTAGAAATACATTGCAATATCATTAGGGCATGGAGGAATCGAACCACCAATCTCCTGCTTGTAAAGTAGGTGCTCTTCCATCGAGCTAGCACCCTTTAAGAATCAAGAAGAGGAGCAATATTAACACATAGATTTCATCATTTGTTATTCTAATAAAAGACAATAAGATCCAAAGACAAACATGCTTAAAATCCAATTTATTTTTTCAAACACACTAATAAGCAAAAAAATCTACCGTGCTCAAGCAACAAAATATCCTAAACAATTACGCAATATTATTGTCATGCAACCATTCAATATCCCCCTACACCCATTTCATGGAAGGTCACCCTTTAAGAGGATAAAATGCTTTAGTTCACTAGTTTTCAAAAAGTGTTGCAACTCATTGGATATACAATCATATTCCTCATACAAAAAAAAATGAACACATCTTGTTTAACCAGGGCCAACATGTACAAAGTTCATAATGGGAAAATGGTTCATTAATTTGTGTTAATCTCTATATGAAGATTATTATATAAGAACAAAAAGTGGAGTTGGATGTGGTGCCTCTATGTTAATTATTTGAGTATTATGGTAAAAGTATTTGTAGCATAAGCAAGGAGCCTCTTATGGACTCTCTTGCAACATTTGTGTTGCACTAAGTACTTGCATCACTCTAAAGAAAGGTCAAGGCATAAAATTCACTGTGATGTACAAGAATGCATAAACAATGCCATAATTAGCCTCTCATAGCCCATCCTCACCCACAAATGTCAAAATGACAAGTTCTTGCCTTGCTCTCTCGAAGAATGAGAAGTTGCTCAAGAATAATGGATGGCAACCATTGTCATGAATGCTAAGCTAGCTAATGATGGATAGGAGTCCACTTTGAATGAAAACATAATTGACACTAGTACAATATGAGAAATTAATAACTAAAAAAATGACTAAAATCCATCTATAAACGACTATTTTTGAATTAGTCACTAATAGTAGCTAGTTTCTACTATCTTATAGCTTGACTAACTTAGTCGTATTTCACTTAGCCATTAATAGGTTGACTTATTAGTCATTAATTTAGTTATTGATAGTCAATGATTTAGTCATTGATCTAGTCACGGATCTAGTCACTGATTGCAACAATTAATGACCAAATATACGACTAAATAAACTACTAGATGTAACATATTAATGAATAAGCTAAATACGACTAAATGTTAGTTGCGCTATAAGATATGAGCAATTAGATACTAATAGTCGTATATATGCGAATTTAGTTGTTTTTGTAGTCACAAATTTATGATAGGGCACGGAGGAATCAAACCACCAACCTCTTGCCTATAATTAGGCATGTGCTCTACCATTGAGCTAGAACCCTTTAAGAAGTTGTTATTATTTGATAATGATGATATTCAAACAAATTTTGCATCATTCAATCATACAAAATAATTATTATCAAGTTACTATATATAGATCCATAATGACTTACCCTATACTAGTTCTTCAAGTCCTTCTTGCACTTAATAAATGCATTTGAAAGACTTGAAGGACTATTACAAGGTAAGCCATTATGTGTCTATAGTAACTTGATAATCATTATTTTGTATGCTTAAATGATGCAAAATACAACAATCACAGAAATTTATAGGAATGACAAGTATGCGTCCAATGTTAAACTATCTACCGAGTCATCTAGTGTCATGCCTAGATATTTGAATTTGACTGAAAATTCATAAGTAACTTGAAGATAGTGGTGGATGATGTCATGGAAACAAGAATTTCAATTTATATAGAAGCAAAGGATGAGCAAATGGAGCAACTCATCACCCAAAATTTATATAGAATAGTAAAAATAAATATACTAGTTCCATTTCACATCAAAAAGAATGGGCATTAACTTTAAATACTCTTAGGTGCTAGATAAATGGAAATGAAATGAGATGAAATATTAGCAACAATACCTTCGAGTTTTCTTGCTGACAATAAGTATGAATACTTATGTGATCATTTTATTCAGAGGTGGCTTAAACAACCACTAACCTGCAATCAAGGCAATAAACCATGTTCAGATTGATATATAAATAAAATAAAATAAAAGTTAAAGATAGACTATGCCAATCCCACTATCATTTATACCTCTAAAAAGAATTAGCAAATCTCCCACAACTATTCAACTTTTCCAAAATGCCAACTTAGAATGTCACTGTTTAAACAAAACAAAAAGAAATCGAAAACATGAAAGTAGTTATTTACTCTACCTGTCTATTGGATGCAGAGTCTCATAGATGTACAACAGAATTAGTCAAGCACATGCAATATGGATTTCAAATAAACCAACCTAGATCCAAATCCTAGGCTCTATTAAGTGTTGAGAGGGATGAAATCTCTCAAGCTACAAATCTCTCCTCGAATTGCAATACTTGAGAAGAGACAAAATTCGTAGTGTCAAGTAGAAACAAAATTTTGGTGGACATCGCAATAGTATGAAGACATCTTTATTATGGAGTCTCAACATCGATATTGATAGATGTGAACTACAGTAACGAAAAGAAGGATCTTAAATTTTAGCTACAACATGAATAATGAATAATTAAAAATAAAGAAAAATGTAATGGATATATGCATATAAAGCTTTATTAACTATACCTATAACATGAATAATAAAAGTGTTGTTATATAACATTATCGTATGAGGAGTAACCTACTTACCCGACCATTTGCATCGATCAGACGACCGGCAACGTCGGATGTGACCGCTCACGCGAGCCACGTCGTCCGATTGATGCAAATGGTCAATTAAGTAGTGAAATCCTTAAATTTTAAATCTAAATACATTTTCTTATAAAAAGAGTTATTAATCTTTTCCTATTAATTATATAATATCTAATTTAATTTAAATTAGTAGTATTTTATTTTCATATATGTTTTGGACACAAACAATTGAGATTTTTTTTAAACAATAAATATAATAAGTATGAAATTCATTAAATGTCTGAAGTAGTATCCTTAAAGTTTTGAAAGTGTGTTGTACTTATTATATTTAACTTATTTTTTACACTTAAATTTGAATAATATTATCGATTTAAAAAAACACCTTTCTAGTTTCAATCATTTGTATATAATTAAATGTTTTAATATATAAAATAAAAACAAATTAAATTTTCATTAGATATGCCATCAAATATGATCGCCATCTTATCAGCAGTAGAACTAACTGGTCAACTTTACCGATCTGCAATACATATATTGGATATCACACTACTTTACAGCGTTTGTTGTTTCTGCCATCATCACATACGTGCGATAATGGAATTTTAAATTTTACAGTCAAGTCAAGTCTTATAACTTATAGAACTGACTGGTTCGCTTTATCAATCTACAATACATATATCGGCTATAATAATACTTTCCTGAGTATATTCTTTCTGCCATTATCACATACGTTTTGCAGAATTTTAAATTTTACAGTAAAGTCAATGATATATAGTTTTTGCCATTTTCACATACGTTTTTGCATAATTTTAAATTTTACATTAAAATCAATGATATATTGTTTCTGACATCATCACATACTCGTGGTCATATGTTCTGGAACTTATAACTTGTGATGGCTGCTTCAGCCATCCATATGTAAAAACACTGAGGAAGTTATTGGATTCCAGAAGGCCGGGAAGACAGAAAATGGTGAGAAGCTTCGTAGGGCGAGGGATTTTACAGAGATTGCCGTGTGGTGTGCTCTAGAGGTAGTTCACCAGCTTGGATTTCTTTTTTTCTGCGTATGTTTAAAATTTCCTACTGTGGATAATGGAAATAGAATTCTATGGGAAGAAGTTTCTTTTTACTGCTTAAAATTAAAATATGAGTCTGTCATGAGTCTATGTTGTTTTTCTTTTGAATTGATTGTTTGTTTTATGTTATATATTCACCTTGCTGAATTACATTTGCTAAAATGTGTTTTATGCTATGTTACCAGAAACGAGAAACGGGAAACGAAACGAGAAACGAGAACGGTACGAGAAACGAAGTTTCCACGGTACGAGAAACGAAGTTTCCAGGTTTCGCAAATATAAGAAATGAGGAGAGAGAAAAACAAAAAATTAATTAATTAAAATATATAAATTGAATATTGTGACAATTTACAGATTTTAGATTTTAAGAATGACTGGACCAATTAATTTTAGTTTCAATGCAGCAAAGTTTAGCTTAGATGTAGCCAGAGACTAACAAACTCCAGGTTCAGACTCCATAATATATAAATTTCTGGAAAGTTTGCTAGCTTCATAATATTCAATAACGAAAGCATTAAAGGAAACAGAAAACGAACTTAAAAGCAATGCATTATATGCTTGGAAAAAACAATTCACAAGCATTTCAATATATGTTGGAATTGCCTTGGACTTCAGATGTTACAATACCTACTATCCTATCTAATACTACTTCATTGTCGTTCGGTAAGAATCTATCCCACTTCCCGCTTTCAGTTTCCAGCCCAACAACAGCTAGCGAGGGCCTGATGGCAGCATGAGAGGTCAGGTTTGCAACTGCCCAACCTAGCAAGGATCCAGGGACAGGCACCATCGACGGCGAGACTACACATTTTTTACAACAACAATGGGTCTGTGATGCAATTAAAAATTAAACCCGGAAAGGAACCAGTTTTCAAAGAAACGGAAATCCGTTTCAGTATAAACTGCTCGCAAAAATGTTGCGTTTCTAAAGAAACGGTTTTTTGGTTGCAGAAACGAAAATGGCTGTAGAAAACGGCGGTTTCCATCTCGTCCTCGTTTCTATAGCGTTTTCTGTGAGAAACGTGAACTATCGTCACATTTCTGGTAACATAGGTTTTATGTTACATATTATCGAATTTTCAGTAATAAGATTATAGGCAATCTTTACATGAGGAACGTTACATAACGTTAAGACATCTCCATCATAATATTTAGAGCCGATATTTACATGAAGAACCTTACATAATGTTACGACATCTCCATCATAATATTTAGAGCCAATATTTACATGAAGAACCTTACGGAGCGTTACATTACAAGATCTCCCCCATACTGGGTTGTAGAGGGCAAAAACATCAAGAAAAAACTAATCTATAATATTTCCACATATATTCAACCCCAACTTATTATTCCAACAAACAATGGAAATATGGATTTCTCTATCATTTTCAATGTCCCTCCATTTCACTTACCAAATAGATGTCACATCATGTCAGCTATGTAATTTCAATCCATGCTAGATGCCTTTTCGGATGTTAAGAATATTGCCCCTTGTCTTGACTGTGAGGCAATGATAGTGTTAGGATAAAGGATCCTTGCAATGTACTAGACCATCCTCAACACTGGTCTATGTATAATCATTAGAAAGATTTTATATTTTCATCAGCATATCTCTGCATGATTGTGAGATAAGTATATATTGGTCCAAAAAAATTATTTCCATGTACCCAAAATGAATTATTAGGGTGTTGCATGCATTCTAAGCTCATGTACTCGCTATGAATCTATGGCTATTCAAACTTACCCGCATCACAATCACATCATCCAGATCTACAAATTTGCCGATATCATCCTGTAAACCCTCAGTGTCAACATCCCAAGGAATACCAAGCACCTGTATCAAACCAAATGACCCATTATACATTAATTAGGTAAATGTATCAAACCAAATGACCCATTATACATTAATTAGGTAAATGTATCAAACCAAATGACCCATTATACATTAATTAGGTAAATGTATCAAACCAAATGACCTATTGTACATTCACAAACGTGTTGCGTAGACATTTGCGACAAATGCATGCCTTATAGAAACTTTGAAGAAAACAGTTAGAAATGTCCATAAGAAATTTCTTCATTACTGTGGTGATCACAGGTAATGTAGAACGAAGCAACACAAACATAATTTTGGTAAATGGCATGGAAAGTGACGAAGGGTTTGTGGAAGTATTTAATGACTAGGGTTTTTTAGTCAGTGATGCAGGCATTACAAATTTATGCATGCGGGCATCTATTTAGTCATTGTAATGCCTGCAAATTAAACAACGAAAAGAGGAATAATGTACACCAAACTTCAAAAACAACATAGATTCATCAAAATAAACATAATTTAGTAGAGATTTTGATGCTAGATGTGAATGGCCAAAGTTTTCATCACATGTGTGTAAGGTAAAGTCAGATGATTCAGTCTCAGTAACAACTCGACAAACCCAAAGTGGAGAGTCAACTCAGTAACAACTCCGCTTATTACACAATAAGGAAATATAGATTTGGAAAAATTGGCAAAACTAGGTAAATATACTCACCAAAATTGCCAAGTTCGATAGATTTTAACCACGAGTTTTGACTCATCTCGAAGAGTAGAGTCAACTTGGGAGTACTGACAGGAATACATAATCCTATTTCGGTGGTATAAGGCTATACTTGATATTCATACGGTGAAGCTATATGTTGCCCCAATTATGCATTAATGTTTTGTAATATTAATGAAAACTAACAAAATTTTCAATTTCTTTAACCCAAAAAATAAAATATTCTGCACAACAGCCCGTAACAATTATTCATTGCATGAATTGAGGGTGGCTTAGATAAAGAACTAGTGCTCAAACTTTAAATAATCTGGATATTTTACTAAAGATCCAAAATTCAATAGTCCATAACAATTAGAAATTTTCTTCTGAAACCCCAAAACAAAATACCCTTGTTTCAACGAGGCCCTAATAATTTAACTAAGCATTGGAAATGTTGAGACAAGAAACATGGTAGTGAATGCTTCTACAAGAACTTCTAATGATAATGCATATTAACTACAAGGATTCAATGTCCAAATGTAGCCTGTACTGAAGAATAAAATTAAATAACATAAACAACAAAAGCAACAACATCAAGCTCAACCTCATCAGTTGTTACAACAAGACCAAGACCAAAAACAAATGCATTCCCAATCCAATGGTTGCTCAATCCAGAAATCATTGATCAATCTAAAGTGTATGCTCCAAATATGACATAGCAGTGGGGCTTCTTCCATCTAAACTAATGGAAGTGGTGCACCATGATTACGCATCTATAGCCCTTTACATGCCACCTGGAAATCCTTCTTATCTTATCAGAACATCCAGTCAGTAGTTGTATAGGTTCCTCAGTAAGATATAAAATCCTATCAATGTAAATATAGATTCCAATTCAAGATATAACTATGCTAATCTAGAGTCATTTGTAGAGTTTCAAATCTTCCAGCTTTCTGTCTATTTTCCTGCACCATTAATGTATTTCACTTCAATGGTTGCTTGCATGATGTGGATTTTGTGTCAAGTTTGTAATGCTTAGAGTCATAGTTCAATAGTAGGTTTTTTTTATTCAAAGAAATTGTTTGATATTTCTAGGCAGAGTTAAGTTAAAATCGCCTCCACTCACCCTAGTAAACCCCTAACATATACTTGTAGTTATTGGTTCACTGAAACCATTAATTTTCAATTCAAACGGACGTTTGTTAAGCTACTCGCCAATACAACTCACTTTTCATGTAGATAATGGTGGATCACTGCACTAAAACCTTGGCAAGAAAAAATAGAATGATGAATGCCACTAAGAATTTCTTAAAGGAGGAGGTTTCAGGTTCAACAAGTCAATCCCATAAAGGAATTATTCTCATCACTTGAACAGAGAGAACTGGTGTTAGCTTTCTCAGTCATACACCAAAAATCATTCAAAATTGATGATCCCACCTGTCGAGTTTAGTTCTTATTGGTGAAGGAATAAAGGAATACTTGTTGAGATTAGTTGGAAAAAATAACTTATAGGATTTTACGTTGGATCTTCTACTATCAAAGTTACTATATGATTCACGGTACAAGCAACCATCTATTTCTACCAATATGAATGACCAACTATATTTTTTTCATTAATATGGACTCAGAATACCAAACATCATTTACAGAGACCAAATATGTGTTCTATCAAACCCATATCTTCCTCTTTATGATTTCAGGATAATCATTCAATTGTCATAAGTAGTGGGTGGGAAGACCCAACTTACTTGGGAAAATAGGATCAAACTACTTGGCGTCTTAGTCAGCAGACATTCTTACAATTGTTTAAGTGTTTTTTGTGGCAATAGACATAAATGCGTTTACCCAATTGATAAAATGCACATTGACTGAGTCAACCAACCCAACCAATGAGGCACAAAGAAAACTACTATATCCACCAGGGTCACTTTTGTGAAGGCTAAAGAACTTACATATTTGGCTTCCGAATCATAAGAGAGGAAAGTAACAAAGGAAGGTGGAAGCACACTACCAATCCATCTTTCTTGTAGTGGTTCGCAGAAACAAAGTTATGGGGAAAGTTCCAAGACTTTATATAAACTAACAATTACAAGAAGAACCAAGCCAATCTAAGGCTCTGGTTTTCCTCACTCAAATGAATTCCAAATATTTATAGCCAAGGAAATAATATTTAACTACAGGTATTTACCTACAGGTGTTGACATATTCAATATCTTGAAGACATAATAAGGATCTCAGCTGAAACACCTAGAGGAATCACCCACACAGGCTTGTAACTTAGTATTTTATTTAAGGGGTGGACATTATTATCTTACAATAAAATATTATGTTGAAAATTATAAAAAGAGACTATTTTTTTTGGGATTCCCTCAATATATTTCATTTAAGTATTTCACATTTTTTCAATATAATTGAATCTTGATTATTATCAAGTATCTGAATTTCCTTCCACAATAGATGATTTTGATGAAGATGAAGAATCTGCTCTTATAAGTTGAAATTCAATATACAAACCTCACATCCAAAATATAAAATAGAACCTCGGATATTGTATAGTTCAGACTCAATACCAATGACAATATCCTGTTTGATGTTTCACAAGAAGGCCTTCAATCCTTCAAAATAATTAACCAATTAAAACGAACATTTGTAATAAATAAATTAAAATTCACAATCTTGAGGCCTTCAAAATATTTAACCAATTAAAGTGAACATTTGTAGTAAATAAATCAGAATTCACAATATTGAAAAATAAAAGGAGCAAGTAGAGTCCAAACATATCAACTTGCAGTAATCCACTCTGTCCAATTTCAGGCTGAAACAGAAGGCCAACTTACATGAATGAGTTCCTCTGTATCCTTTGTTGAGGTTGTCCAACCAATAAGAAGCATTGCACAGTGCATGTTGGCAAGAGGCAAAATCAAATGGAATAAGGTATATGAATCGGTGACAGGGAATCCTTCATCCTTCTTTTCATCTTTCTATCCTTTCTCTACGTCTTTAAACTTTAGCAAAGGCCTCTTAGTACTTGCAAATGAAGTTTCCAAGAACAAAACTTTATTAACTAAACAATGCATTGATTTGTCATGGTTGTGGACTTTCTTACCTACACCATTGCAACTGCAGAAATTTGGGAACAATCACAAAGACTAGGGGAGTGTGGCCTGGTGGCTCAACAGGTTAGGCCTCCATTAACATAGAGACTTGGCTCATAACCTCTAGGCTTGTATTTCCATGGAGACTTGGCTCAAAACCTTGGATATTTTATAAAAAATATTCCAAAAACAAAAGTGTCATAAGTAGAAGGATAATAATACCTCCACGAGGATATGTTGTATGAAAAGAATTATTGTTGAAGATCCAGCACAAACAACAGAGTAGATCAATGACAGAACCATTGTCAGCATCCCAAGATTGAGAGTACCAGTAGAAAAGCTAGCTTATGATTATGAATCCCATTACATTATGGGATTCACAATTCTTCTGCCATGGTGCCAGCCATCTCATCACGACATTGAAAAACAAAAAGTTTTCAAGACTCGCACGTCATACAGGTTTTGTTTGAAAACATTCTTTGGTAGGGGTGTGAGCAAAGTGGCACTGCAAACTCCAATAGAATAAATTTTATCAATTAATCTAGTAGTAAGTCACACTAGTTCATAGAATCTTATTCTCGTGGCTAGTTTTTTGCATAGGTTAAAATCCAAGCCAAAGGAAAATTCAAAATCACATCGACTCAAGCATAAAAGATGGTAATGAAGGAGACAGTGCTGCTAGGTTTATACTTACTGCAAAACAGACCCTCATATATCACTTCCAACATAGAATACAAAAATGTCTTGAGAATTGGAAAAATGTCTTATGTGAACACAGGCTAAAGTAATTTTCATTCAGTGCAGGTTTTAGAAGAGAAAACTCTGACTAGCCTATATAAAACAAGTACTAACCCTTGTAAAACATTCAATGACCTTGTTAATTCTTGCGGTACTTGTTGGCTAGAAACAAGTACTTTGTCCCCAAAGGAGAGTTGAGGTGAACCTTACCGTGAATAGTACCTCAGAATTAAATTTTTACCCCTCACTGCCTAACAAGAGATGAGGTAGGGGGACCAGAGTCATGATAAATCCATCATAGCTCTTGCCGTAAATCCATCCTTGTCCAATGAGTTTTGATAAATCCTCATTTAGTGAACATCTAGAACCTTCATCCTCTGGAGTAAAATTGAATTAACCAGTCTCGTTCTATAGATCTGAACTCTATTTAGTAGAGAATATTCACAAAAAACCTTGAATCATAAACAATAAAGATCTATATGTGGAGAAAATGTTCACTGTTACATTGTTAAGGGTTGGAAAGGGTGCAACTAAGCATCATACTTCTTTGCATGATCCTATTAAGGATTTCATAGGAATTTTGAAGGGAGTAATTTTGCAATCAGGTGTTCCATAACCTACAGAAGAAAACACTACTGGTTGTCCACTAATGGTTGTTCTTCGAGTTGAATTCTAGTTATGGCAATTCGATGGTTGAATAATGTATGAAATTACAAACTTCATTGAATGTTTTAGAGGTGGAAGATTTGGGCATACGAACAAACTGGTCTTCATTATTCATATGAGTACCGCTCTGTCAATGATGTTGACTAGGAGAACAAGATATAGTGAACTGTCTACTGGTCTGTGAATGGTGTTGACTAGGAGAAGATGGTATAGTGAACTGTCTACTGATCTGTTAATGATATTTATCAGGAGAACATAATAAAGTGAACTGTCTTATATCTCTGGGTCCTTTGGGGTCAGGCACCTAGGTTGGTGCCACGGATAGGCTCTCCAAATAGAGTAACAGTTTGAGGCCCCTTTGGGTGGGTCTCCTTGGATTATTACCATGGACATAGCGGTCCCATCATCGTTCGTGAACCACATGAAAAAAAATTGAAGTGTCTTATAGTCTTGTCTAAACTGATGAACATTCAGAGAATCCAGTTATTTCAGAAAAAAATGACATTCCTAGTCAAGGTCATGTTGCTATGAAGGCTTGATAGAACACTGTATTAAACAGGAACAACTGTGAATACATACACTACAAGGGAAAGGTAACGCTCCAATGAAACAAGAGTAGCGAAAATTTCCCTTAATGGAACATAGTGTAGAATTTTCAGTCCATAACAACGAGCCTATACAAATTGTAGTAAACAAAAGAATGAAAACCTGTTAAAACAACAAATGAAGGAATGCTAGATCTGCAAACACGACACTCTAAATATTATGACAGCAAGCACAAACCTAAACTCTCGATTATGTTGGTCTTTTATAAACTCAGAAAAGTATAAATACAATGCAATAGCTCAAAGGCCAGGGATTTACAAAAGTTGGCCACCCCTGTGGTGCACCAAGATATAGAAGTGTAATGCTAACTCTAAATCTGCATAGAGATATGTGCCCTCCCTACACAAGAAAAATATTTGAATAAAGTCTCAATAGTCCTAGAATAGTGTCCATGGTCTAAATCTGCAAACCACCTTAAACATAGCACCAACTATAAATTTGGAAAATAGCTAAACTAAAAGAGCAATAGTTTCTAATTTTATAAAATCCTAAAACTAGAATGCTTTATGGCTGGCTCATGCATGTAGGAAACATGTCTAGGAGGGGCCCCATTTCTTATCCTGCATTTCAGACACAAGATGGTGTAGGACACATGTCCAATGCATGTTTAGCATGTGCTTATCACATGTCCAAAATGTGCCCATGAAAAGACCACTACAGACTTGTAAAATTAAAAAATGCAATTTTGCTTTCATTTATTCACTTTTAGTTGAAGGGAAAAGGCTCCCACTTTCTAGCATTGTGCAGGTGAAGGATAACATACAAATTTGAAGGGATTCTAAGTGCTTGGAGGAATAGCAAACCCGATTTGTCATTTCTCCAACAGTAGCATTTTTCTTGGTTCATTCCCAATAAATTATGGCTCATGCATCAAGTGAAGATGCCAATGATATCAAAGGAAAGGAAGAAATGCCCCTATTGGTGTTGTCTCCCCTTCTTCAAGTTCAACATTCTTTGCTAGTACTCTAACTACTGCAAGTCGAGGTGCAGGTGCGGCTTATGATCCATATGGTAATAACCCAAGTGACATGTTGGGAAATTTGAAACCATGTAATTTATAAAATTATGTAATAATAGGTCAGGTAGGTGGTAATCATGTAATTTACCTGGTTCTGAATTTCCCAACCTGTGGACAGGATTTCTGAGGGCTGGATAATTTTTTCCCTACTAAAAAAGTGCCATTCCAATTCCCTGGGGATTTAGGAAACTTTTGCAAGATTTTACATTGAACTTATACATGGATGAATCATAAAATGTTAACAATTACAACAATCGCAATTTTCTATTGCCCAGAAACCATGTCCTATCTATTTTCCCATCTATGTGTGTGAAAAATGAAATACGAACCTAGTAATATGCCATACGGATTTTACTAGAATTTATCAATACTGGGTAACCCAATGCATAACTGGATTATAAGCATAATAAACCATTCCAACAAACAACAAAATGCTTTTCATCAAATAATACCCTAGTAAAGAAGCATTTCTTAGGCCAAACAAAAATAACCAGAATATTTTAACAATTTTTAATGTGCCCAAAACAACATATACATTTAGGTTTAGGTTTTATTTTTATTCGGGGTGGTTCATGCCCAAAGAAACCCAAACCGCTTTGTCTAAGTCCAAAGTGTAATGCATCCATCCATCCATTTATAAATTTACAGAAAATCGAATTCGACATATGAAATGGAATACAATTGTTGTTGTCTACCTAATATCGGTACTTAGTGGAATAATCCTTGGGGGGCAATGACCAGACCCCTGCCCTTCCTGGCCCCTTTGTACACAGTCTCAATAATATCAATGAACTCCTGTTTGTCCTTCATAGCCCATTTGATATTATTGTTGTTCCCCGTCCCCAAGTCTATCATTATATGCTTATTGCGGAAGAAAAACATAAAAGTAGAGGGATCATATAGCTCGTACATGGTGTTAAAATCAAGTACCTATGTTATGTCCACTAGGTATATCAGTGTGAAATTCTTGATGGTTTCTGCAATGGATGACAACACTTCGTCCATCTGCATTAAAAAATTATTCCGTTACTTATAATTAATTACTGCACAAGAGTTCGAATCCTTTGCGAGTGATACATTTATGCAAAAAGAGTAGGATAGTGTATATACCTGCATACATATTTCATCCCAATCATGGCTGAAGCGAATGAATACGAGGCGCTCCTCCTCGGCTAGAATTGCTTGATCCACTGCCCACCCTGAGTTCAAATGGGGTAGTAAGTATGACATCATGGCCTTCCTCTATCTTCAGCCCGCTGTCCATTGGGTTTTCCTTCTTTGAGATGTTAGGGTACGAGTAGACAAATTAAAAGTGGTAGAAGTAGCATGTTATTGTTGTGGCGATTGTGATTACTATTACTATTACTATTAATCTTGATTGGAGATTTTGGGCCTCGACCTACCAGTCATGGAGTAAAATTTTAGAATAGTTTAGAAGTGTAGAAAGAAAAAAAAATAAATTTGGTGCATGAGTTGAGTTAGTAACTTGTAATATAATATTATTAAAAATAAAAAAAAATATAAATAATTAAAATTATTTATTTTGCTATAAAAAATAGTGAAATGTTTGTGTAATTTAAAAAAAAATTAAAGTTATAAAAATTTACATCTTAATAAATTTGATTATTTTATGTGCTTGTAAATTAAAGTTTAAGATGGATTACATTTTTTAAATAATTGGGATTTAGGTTTTTTTTAAATGGATTAATGTTTTTAAGAAAAATGTTTTATGGTTGAAGATTTCACAATAAGTTAGAAAGATGACTTTTAACAAATTTTTTATTAGATTTGGAGGAGAATTTCCACCTTAAAAATAGTAAGTTTGTCTAGTAATTTATTTACTCAACATCAATCATAGTGTTATGGACCTTGAGTACCATAATGTGGCATCATTATATAGAGTAATTGAAATGTAGTGCATTTCATCATTAAATTTATTTGAATAAGATGGACACACCAAAGAAAAAACAAAGTATTGTGATTATAGAGGAGTAAGGTGAATAGCCATGGGATGGGGTCGAAAATTAAAAGTTTCAAGGAATCAATTGCTAGGTCAGTGATATCCCATCATATGAAAAATGCATGGCCTACTCACAAGATGGGGCCCTAAGGGATATTATATCAAGGTCAAACAAATTTTCCTAGAAAAAAGCAAGGTATATCAACTAATAAAGATCTGCTTAATAGATGTAGGGAGAAACCTTTCTAGTATTTGGTCATCGGATTTAATTTTCATGTTCATGGGCCTATGGCCTTCAAAGATATCTTTAAAGAAGTTGGATTACAAAAATTAGAAATTCAAGGAATCATCGGCATTGCACCACTCGGGAAGGGCTATTTCTTAATGATCTTTGTATATATTGTTGAAAGAGGGTATATTTCTTAAAGAGGAGTTTGATTTGGTATATGAATATACAAGAGATATACATGAAATATTAGACCAGTAATCTCAATCATATTATTACATATCACATGAAAAAATCAAATATGGGATTGTCTTCTAATTCCCCTTTTTAAAACTTTGGCACTATCATTGCCTTAAAAGAAAAGGGAATGGAGTGATGATAACTATTGAAAACTCTAAGG
>LPNX011098710.1:0-155135 GCA_001517045.1 Pseudotsuga menziesii
TTGTTTAGATTTAGCTTTTGATTTCAGTTATAGCTTTTAATTCACATATCATTGAACTGCTACTAAGGAATCCATTGTCCTTAGTAGGTACTCATTCGTAGAAGCTAGGGCTAAAACCCTAGAAACAATCATAGCTTCTTTCATAGAATTCTTTTCTCCATCTTGAGTTATCTCTTGTACCCATGGTGGTCTTCATCCTTCGAGGTGGATCTACCGCTCTCTGAAGCTCTTTCTTCCATCAGGGTGTCTCTGACCCTGAGAGCTTCATATTCATGTTTACTGAATTGTCATCACTTGTTCTTTAGAACAAGTCTCATCCTTCTTTTCTTGTAGGAGGTTGTACAGGACCTTCCTGCAATTCAAATGCACCAGCTGCATGGTCAGAACTATTTCATAAAACATATGCATAACGGCAATTTCTTATGCATCATGCAACTGTTTAGCCAATACAACATTCATCCATATCTCACGGAAACTTTTCTAGATGCCTTCCATCTCTACCATGAAAACATTGAGATTGTGCACTAATCCAATATGTATACAAAGAGGTTCCATTCTAGATAAGTAGCAATGGAGAGTTGTATAGCACCATGAGCTACTTACCCATCACATGCATATTAGTAGTATACAGTCGTTAATGCAAACAATCTATCACGCATAACACATCAATTGAATATAATCAAATGCATAACAAAACAGTATCATTAAATGACAATTGAATACTTATATTTTGTTTGTTTCGTGGGTAGAATCCATATTGATCATATTCTTCATTCATGAAATCATTATTTCTTATCCAAATGATAAGATGAATAAGAGGTTCTTCAAGAATTGAGTTCTTCATATTCCTCATCGCTTGAGGGATCTTCTTTGAACGGTGAGAGCTTGATCTTCAATTGCTCCCATCTTCTTCTTCTCTTCTTATGAGTCGATATTCTTCTTCTTCCCAGATTCAACTGAAAGTAATCACTTCCTTCTATCACACATTCCTCGCATGAATGAATCCCATGATCCTAGGAGGCTATTCAATGTGGCTATCACCACTTCTGCATTCTTCACTTCTTCTTTTTACCTGTTTCTTAAGGTCATCTTCTGATGTATGTTCTTTCCTTCAAATAGCTTGGTCAAGGAATCAAAAATCTCTTTTGGTGTCTTTAGGGAAGACACTTGTGGTACAAGTTGATGCATGACTGAATCAACAATGATCTTCTTGGCCTTGACCAAGTTCTTCTGGTGTAAGGCTCATCTCCCTCTAGAACTGGAACCTCTCTACTCATGTAGGTGTCCAATTCATTTTCTTCAGAGAGATCAAATAATTCCCTGCTTGGAAATTTTCAACTTCACCAAGATTATCATCAAGCTGATGTGATAGATCACTTTGAAATAAGAACCTCAAATGCAAATAGCAAAAGATTAGATCTTACCGATTTGAAGTGTCCGTCCTGCTTCCGGAGCTGGCTGATCTAGGGCTTGTTAGAGAAACCCTAATTTTGAAAACTTGGAATCTTTCAGTTCTAATTGGATAGACAGATGGATCTCTTCAAATGGAGCTTTCCAATGTACTCCTTTTCTGAAAACAGTGGAGGGAAGCTCCCGGAACAGGAAGCCCTAGTTTTCCAATTTCTTCTGCAGAAATGCCTGTCACTGTTTCTGTGGTATCTCCGAAATTACTACTCCTCTATGTCTAACATTTTGTACTGAGGTAACCTCACATGTCCCTGATCCAACACCATAGGTTTCATCAAAATTTGTTACACCAATTGGGATTTATGATCCTTTTCCAAAGGTGACCTGTTACAAGACTATTCAGAACAGCAAAGTTGTACAGACTGCCACATGTCACTGTTTCATCTTTTGGGTCTGAACGTCGGACCAAAGAAATTATAGTTCATTCCATTTCTAGAACATCTTTAGGAATTCCATTTGGACCTCTGTATCCCAATCTATAGCAATGCACCCTAGGTGTCCTGTTTAGGGATGAATTCTGGAAGAGGCTGGAACCCTAACGCGGAGTGATCATATCTCCAAAAAATATAGTGAATCTAAGGCTTAGTTTTGGACACAATGTACATCAGGATTTTATCTACGTCCTCTGCAATTTTCAGCTCCTGAACCTTGTCCAATCTCTGGATATAGCGAATGTACCAAAACTTAGTAGTTTTAGTATTTAGGGTTTTTCTAGTTCGGGGTCAAACTAGGGTTTGACTTTCCCGAAGTTTCACCCAACCAAAAATCTTGATCCAGGTCTCTAAACTTCGATTTTGATGAGGAGAGAAATCCTATGCTGGGATCACTCAAAAATTATTCTTCTGGAAGAAGCCCTAATTTCCCGCACCAAAAACTGAAAATGCTCGGAATCGAATTCCGCTTTGACAGAAAGATGCGCCCTTCAATGGAGAGTCAGCCTAGCCTTCTTTTTCTGATCGATTGTGAAGAGAGACCAAAAAAGTAAGAAGCCCTAGATTCTATAGTTGCACAATGTCTTCTTTTCAGAGTGGCTTTGATACCATGTTGAATTTTCATATGCTAAGCTAGATCATTAGTATTTCATTTCGATTTCATAACAAAAGCATATAAATAGGATCACTGAAAGATAGACAAGCACAACCATACAAAAGGAACACAAAGATTTATCCTGGGAAAACCCTAAAGGGAAAAACCCAGCAAAATCTTCCTCAATATAGATGCCCCAAAAGATAAAAAGGTAAAACCAATAAGGAGATCAAAGCCTGATCCTCCTCCTTCTCCAGCTACTTCTCTCTCCTCCACTAATGCACTACACAAGTGCGAGTGTGTGTTCCCAATGAGGAGCGCTACACCTCTATTTATATTCATCCGTTCACTTTAATTAACTCATCTGACATGTAGGATCGAGTTAATCATGTAGGCTCGAGTTACACATGTAGGCTCAAGTAACCACACTGGGGTGCTAATGACCCACCTTTACAATTAGAGGGGACTACCTCGTGACTCTTATTAGTTCTTCCGATTAGAAGCATCGGGGTACAAATTAATACAAGTGGTTCTCCTGGTAGGACCATCAGGGACCAAAAAAATATACATATAGAATATTCTTCAAAGTTACAATATTTCAAAATGGGCTTCTTATGGATTCGAAATGACAAGAGGAGGATGCCATGTGGCATAGAAAATGTAGCTTGTGTGGGTCCCACATTATCCATGTGTCTTCATAATCAATTGCCACTTTGATTTTCCCTTGTATTTATTTATTTATATCCTTTATTAAATATTTATGCCATTCTAATGTTCAAACATCATTTATTGTCCCCCTTATTCCAAATCCCAAAGCTTCCACCCCCAACCTAGGAAACTAGTAATTTTCCTCCTTGGCAATTATTTGACCCTTAGCATCAATTTGACAAACTCTCATGAATATGAAAAATGTTATTAGTCCATTGTGACCCAATGCAAAATTTGGGACATGACAAATCCTCCCTTCCCAATATTTCTTGTCCTCGAGCAATTTCAAACATGGGTGTTGAAGAACCTGCTTTCTGTATGATTCTTTTGAAGTTGCCACTGAGTTACCCAACTTTGAGTCTTTGAGCTTCCATGAAGATTTTATAGAGGAACCACCATTATTGTTGCTGCACTACTATGACTAAAATCACTTTATTAAGTGGGGAATCCATCCCCCATACTGCTTGTTTACCAAAAAAATTGAAATCCATGGGACTAAAAACTATCCCAGGGTCCCATTGGTTGTATTGCAGTCCAACAATTAAGAGTTCTCTCCAATCGATACCATTAGGAAAGATAATTTTGGGATACCATTTTCTTGTATGCATTCTTCCAAGAATCATGAGTGCATAATATATATCATCAAAGTACATAACAACATAATAAAAATGTACATCAAGGAGTTTCCTCATCAAAAAATCATGAAAGTGCTTATACCTCCAAGTAAGTAGACCACCATTTTCCAAGTGCATACAAGCTTCAAGTGACAAATCAAATCTGCTCCAATGACATAGGTGAGCATCCCATGTCCTATAATGCTGCTCCAAAAGGATGTGATATGCATCAAAATATTCAACCATGTATTATTTCATCCAAGAAGTGAATGAAGAATCTCCACTCAAATCTGAACCAAATAATGAGCAAAATAAACAAGGAGACTTACAATGACTCAAAGAAGTCTCAACCATACATCCATGAATGATAGATTCATAAATATATAACAAAGTATGTGGGTGGAAACAAAAAATTTCTCCAATCATAAATCTATTCACCCCAGTGTTGGATGAAGTTCCTCCAACATCAAATGAACCAAGTGTTGAGCAAGAAAAACCATGAGTCTTCAAGTGACTCAAATGCATATCATAGGTGCATCCATGTAGATGTGCATCATCATAAAGTAACAAAGGATGCTTCTACAAATGTGAATAATAAATTTATACAACCATGTCATCATAAAAAGTAAATCTAGAATTTCCATACTCCTCATGTGGCACCATAAAAAAGAACCCTTTCACCCATACTTCATTGAGACTAATGCTGCAAAACATGGAATTTTAGGATGTAGAATAATGAACTAACTCACCCAAATGATCAAAAAGTGCAGAAGTTTTATCATGGGAAGGATCCATATGGGTAGTATCATGTAACTCCTTAAAAAGTGTGAAACCTTTGTGATAGATGGGTTCCAATGTAGAGGAATCATGCTCTTCTTTAAAAATTGCATAACCTTCATCAAGAGACAATTCAAGTTCCTCTTCCACCACATCAAATGTTTAGATATCTTCAAGTTAATCTTCAAACACATCAAGCACATTCAGATTTCCACATGTCTCATGATCCACCATGTCATCAGAATCCTTTAAACAATCTACCATTTGTCAATTTGAAACATAGGAGGAAAAACAAGTATCTTGCAACTTTTCAAGAAGTTGCTCATTTTGAATTTTGAGCTTATGATTATCCTCATTATTCTTCAAGTATGCACCATGTAAAAATTCATTAATCTCAACCAAATTGTTTCCATCAAAATACAAAGACATAAAATTACCTTCAATGTTGCACATTGCTCTTTGAATCTTCTCCATGTCTTCAAGGAAGGATAGATCCTCCAATGAAGAAATTTTTCAACAAGAATTTGACACCAATGCCTTAGAGTCATGTAGTATTCTAATGGCCTCTTGGATATTCTTTTGATTAATCTTTAAGGACCCTTCAAGAAAATGAGGCTCTTGCAAATGAACCTCCTCATCTTCTTCCTACTTGCTTGGACCAAAATCACGAAGATCAAGTGTCGATGGGGAAGTTGATCTTGTTTCTTCTTCAACTGCTACAAGGTATTCAATTTCATGTTTACTAGAAATTTGGCTTGCAGAAACATTTTGAAATATGATCTCTATGTCACCAACATAGAGTTGGGAGCACCCATCAATAGGTACTCCTTCATAGTTCAAGCATCCATGAGTAGATGCTCTTTGTTTCATTTCCCAAGTAGGATCTCTCTCGAAATGATCTTCAATATTTTCAATAGAAAATTCTTCATACTCATGTGATGTCTCTTCATATTTTTTAGATTCACTTGGGAGTTAATTTCAATCCTCTTCATGTACTACTTCTTCTACTTCACCTATTTCAGAACTAGGTGGTTCATGGGTCTCCTCCTTTTGCTCCTTCAAGAAAACTGATGCATTTGTCCCCTTGGTTTTCTTAAGATCAATATATTTTCTCCAACTTTGGATAGAAAAAAAATTGAATCCTTTCATAATATTCTTGGTCATGTCTTCAAATATAGGTTCCATGATTTTTATATGCTCCTCACCATCATATGAGGTTCCCTTTCCATCCCTAGTCATAATTTCTTCTTCAATAAAAGAACTTTTGGTTTCAATATCTAATGGTGGCCCCTGACTTCTTGTACTCCTAAATATAAGACCACATAAGGTGCCAAGATAATGCTCTGATACCACTGTAATGTCCCTTTTTTGAAATTTTATTGCAATAATCAATTTTTCACTTTTTTCCCAATTTCGACCTTTGACTAGTTTTGATGTCTAGGTCTCCAAATTGGTCCAAATGCTCCCAAATATTCACAGAAGGTATATGAATGAAATTAAGGTTTGAATACGATGTTCAGGGAATATTTATGACCCTCTAAAGGATTCTTCAAACTTTTTTAATATTTTGGTCAAGGTAGGAGTTTTGACTAGTAATTTGGGGTTCTAACTCCCTCACAATGAATACTGAAAATGGATTCCCAAATGCACTCAAGACAACTCTAATTTCTGAATGGAAGTAGGGGAAATTTAAAGGACATCAATATGAACTCATATTCATCACCATTCAAGTTTTAATGTCTACTATAACTCCCTTAAATCAGATGCAAAAAGACTAGTTTCAACCTTGGGGGGAATGATAGGAAACTTCTTCAAATTCTATGAAACTCAACAAAATAACTCCAAATTATCATGTACTGAAACTAATATAATCCATCAATAATAGTCCATTCATACATAAACCATCATTATTTTACTTATCCATTCGAATCTATCAACATTATATTGGTTCACAACAAGGTAGTGGGGAAATGACACTGTTTCTTCATTGTTTAACATTTATACATGAAATATTTTGGGTATTTCGACCTGAGAGTCTTCTGAAATTTTAAATAAACAAATAATAGTGCATTCATCCATAAACCATCAGTATTTTACTTATCCATTCGAATCCATCAACATTACATTGGTTCACAACAAGATAGTGGGGAAATGACACTATTTCTTCATTGATCAACATTTTTACATGAAATATTTCAGTATTTCGACCTAAGAGTCTTCTGAACTTGAAATACATATAATTTACATCAGAACATAAAATAATGGGGCATTAGAATATTCCCCAAATAGACCAATAACTCTCCCAAAGCGCAATCCCTCCATGAGCAAGAATATGTCTAAAAACTTGAAATGGTTATGAGAAAGTGATTCAATAGAAGGAACCATGACCCGCCCTATATCTTACACCTATAAATAAAACTCCATTAAATCTCCATGAAAGACCTGAGTGGCTTCTCCAAACACCAACTTGGATGGGAATCTTTCACCCTCAAAATTGGCCAAGGCAAGAAAACTAGTCATCCACTAGCTCTCACAATTCACAAATGACAATTTCTCAAATGAACAAAAGCTCTTATCTTGATTTATTATTATATTTTATAAAAATACTTAGTCATCTAAGGTTACAAATCCATCCACAAAATCAATCCAATTTGAATTTGGTTGTGGGCTCAAGATCTTCCATGTGTCCTCCCTTTCCTAGCCTTCCATCTTCCCCCAATTTGAGTAGGAACCCATTGAGTTTCTCCAACTCACATGAGCTCCCTCTTGGATGCTCTATTTCGACTTGACAAGTCAGATATCTCAGATGTCAGCCTTCATATATGATTTTTGTCATAGGTGTCATAGAATATTCATCATAGTTGTCATACAACTAGAGAATCTAGTCCAAATGTCTCACTAACTCCAAAATGCCTCTTCCTCTTCCATGGGAGTTACTCTTCCACTCCAATTTGACCTTAATTGATTCATGCCAAGTATATTGACCTTCCAACTTATCCCAAGACCCTTTGGCTTCTTATGGATTTGAAATGACAAGAGGAGGATGCCATGTGGCATAGAAAATCTAACTTGTGTGGGTTCCACATTCTCCATGTGTCTTCATGATTAATTGCCACTTTGATTTTCCCTTGTATTTATATATTTAGATCCTTTATTAAATATTTATGCCATTCTAATGTTCAAACATCATTTATTGTCCCCCTTATTCCAAATCTTAAAGCTTCCACCCCCAACCTAGGAAACTAGTAATTTTCCTCTTTGGCAATTATTTGACCCTTGGCATCAATTTGACAAACTCTCATGAATATGGAAAATGTGACTAGGCCATTGTGACCCAATGCAAAATTTGGGACATGACACAAAACATGAAGACGACCACCAACTCAACCAAGAAATACTATTATGTTTAGGCCAAAGAATAATGCTAACTTGTAATATTTGGGTTCAATCAGGATTAGTAAATGGTGCTCTTGGAGTGATCATCCAAATTGTGTACAAACATGGACCTAACCCTCCTCAATTACCAGCATATGTTGTCGTGGAATTTGATAATTACATTGGGATTCTGTGGGACCAATCCATCCCAAAGGACATACCTATTCCACTCGTACAACGAAATAATAGAAAACAAGTTTCCCTCAAGATGGCTTGGGCATTAAATCCCAAGGGTTGACATTAACAAGATCAACCATCGACATTGGTAACATTGAATGCCAAGGCTTGACCTTCACAACAATGTCTCAGACTACAACATTACAAGGAATGTGAATTGCACCAGCATTCTCCTTCGAACGATATGCAAAGATGAACGACACTTCTTATGTCTCACTTCGAAAAGAAGAAGAAAAGCACTTACATACTCTATCTCTTCTTGGCTCCAAAAAATAATTCAACATACTTTTAATAATTCATAGTTGATGTACATATTTATATTATGGGAAAATTGTTTATGTTTTCATTATTATGTCACAAATTGCTCTATAACACAACTTTTTTCTCTTTCTACAACATATACAATTCCGTCTCTGTGTTTCACTGCCCCGTTTTGGGAAATACTAATGTTATATAACTCTTTATTAGGGGTTATGATTGTAAAAGGTGTTGATTTAATATTAATAAATTTAATGTTGGTTAAAGGTAATCGAGGGGATTTGAAGGAGAAAAATCAGAAGTTCAATCCTATCCAAAGTAATCATTAGCTTAAGATAGTGATATCATTAGAGATCCGAGTGAATGAGAAATCATAGGATTAAATCATGCTCGTTATAATCATTATGCTTGTGATCTTGATTCAAGATAAAGAAACAAACGTCATAATTGTTGAAATACAGTTGTGATTATAACTTTTGCTTTTCAAAGTAACGATTTATTTTATTTTCCTTTGAGAAAAGTATTACTGAGACTTGTTTTACTTTCGAGAAAAAAAAATTACTTATGATTTATAAATGATAATAGTTAATATTTGATTTAATTAAACAGTTTTATTTTTAAAGATAATATATTTTTCATCATTCTATACAGTCAATTGGATAATACTAATAAATTGTGAATTGGATAATACTAATAAATTGTGAATTGATATTCAATTGAATATGAATAATAATAATAGATAATTTAATTTTAAAATATAAGATAATGTTTATCTATGTATTATTTTTTATTGTGAAAAAATTAATTAATGAATATTTATTTAATTAATGATTAAAATAGTATATATGATTTGGATTATAAGACTTTTTTTTTTAGGAATCCTACACTTTTGTTTTAAAAAATGAAAATTAAGTGTGTTTTAAAGGCCACTTTGATGGTATAAATGGTATAAATTAATTAAATTATTGCTGTTTTGAAATATATAGAAAGAAACCAAATAACCAAAAAAATCCAATTTCTTGAAATGTAAATTATATAAAAACATTTTAGAATTTGAATATATTAAATAATGTTATATAACTATTTTCATAAAATGTGTTGATTTATTAATAAAAAAATAAAAAAATAATGTTAGTTAAAGGTAATGTAGGTGATTTGAAAGAGAAAAATCAAAAGTTGAATGTAATCATTAGCTTAAGATAGTGATATCATTAGAGATCCGAGTGAATGAGAAATCATAGGCTTAAATCATGCTCATTATAATCATCACGCTTGTGATCTTGATCACAATGAAGAAACAACAGTCATAATTGTTGAATCGCATTTGTGGTTATAACTTTTGCGTTTTAAGAACAATTTTATTTTATTTTTCCTTTAAGAAAAGTCTTACTAATAATTGTTTTTCTTTTTCCATGGAAAAAAAAGGTATTGATGTAAATGGAGAGACGTATGAAAACTCTCTAGCAATCAATTCATCAACTCATTAGACTTCTCACATAAACCCTTTGACATTAGCACTACGTCTATTTCGCAAATGATCAAAGTTGGTTAAATACATTATCAAATGAATAATCTTATAAATTATAAGTTAATTAAATAAATTAAAATATATTAAAAAAATTAATTTAATTAAATTTAATTTTAAGAAATAAGATAGTGTTGATGGTGAAAAATAATAATTAATAAAAAATTATTCAATCATTTATGTATAAATGATAATAAAGTATTAATTTAAAAGATAATAAATAATTTAATTTTAAAACATAACGTAATGTATATAATTTTTCGTCAAAAATAATTTAATTATTAATTATTTATAAATGATAATAGATATATTTTGAATAATAATAAAGAAATAATTTAATTTTAAAAGAGGTGAGAGTGCAGTTATTTAATTTTAATAAAGAAACTGTACAGTTATTTTGTTTACGTTTTTCCGTAAAAGAGGTGAGAGACGATCTTACTGTTCTCTAGAAAGCTACCCTTAGATCCTCTTCTGTCTGCATCCTCAGTGGGAGGAATTGCCAAGCTTGTCACGGTCACACCCCATACTCTTCTTGTTGGTTACAGGAGTTAGTAGACCTGGAGTTCACTGCGCGTGGAAGTAACATACTGAGAGGTAAATGTAACTTCGCCTCTTCCCTTCTTCACACAGTTAGATTTCTCTTTCTTTTATAAGTTTTAATTCCTTTTTTTTTGTTTGGTTTTGAGAGTGCAGGGAAACTCTGCGAAAGGCCAAGGCCAACCTTCGACTACGAGGGTTCCTCCATGCTCGTAAGGCCCAAAACCATACTTGCGCGGCTATGTATAGGTGGTTGGGTTCTCAAGATGGGATACCCAGCGTTGGGTCTTCTACACTCTACGGTTGACGAGGTGTTTATCACTGTTTTTCGTGGAGTCTTTGTCGACTAAGCCACATTGTGTAATTGTTGGGTTATCGGTCTATTTTAAGGAGAAATTGTAACCGACCCTGGAAGGGATTTACGCTTTCCTTTGTGGTCTTCAATTAACAAGTTGGAATTGTAATGTTTTTATTTTAGCAATACGAATTTTATTATCAGTCGTTGTCATAATTTATTAATGGAAGAGCCGTAAGAGACTCTGAGTAAAAGGAATGGTTTTGGTTCTGAAGTTGTACGAGGTAATCAACACTGTAAATTTATGGCTATTATATTTTGGCTATCGTGTAAGGATTTAAAAAGGGAAAATGTTTTTGCTGTCGATTTTTGTGACTAATATAAATACCGTTGAAATGCTTATAAACACTGTTTAGTTTCCTTTCCTTTCCTTTCATCGTTTTAGCAGACTTGTAAAAACTATACACCCATAATGGTTCTATAAAAGATAGCTCAGTTATTAACTGACCGTGTAAGGTTTTTGCATTTGTATATTAATGTTTAAATGGTAAGTTCATTAGCCTCCTCTCTAACGTTTTGGTTTCGAAATGCATTAAAACACCATTGTTATAGTTTTTTTTTTAAAAGTAAAGGAAAGTATTTATAATAGTGAAGGTTGCAAGGCTCTTTCTTTCTGTCAAATTCTCGGGCTGATAAGCTGAATTGTATTTCCTTTTACTGTTGGATGTATTAGTTGTTTATTTTGAAAATAGATCATGGGGATCTTGGTGTAAAGCTCTTATTATATGTGTTATTTTAATCAGATTTATAACAACTATATGAACCCCATAGGACGTTCTGTTGTAAAGATATAATCTTAGTTTCAAAATATTTATGCACTACCATCGTTTTTTCACCAGGATTGGGATTTATACAAACTCCCGGCATTAGAAAATGGTTAACTAGAAAAGTACTTAAGTCTACTTCTTATATCTATCCTTTAATGAAACTATGTTTAGTTAAATCTAGAGACTATTTGAATATTTATAGAAAAGGTTAAGCCCTAAGGCTGCCTCAACCTTTATTTTGTAGATAACCACTACAAAGAGAATGTCAGTTAAAAACCATAAATTAGCTTAATACTAATTTGATTTAGGTGAACTCTGATTAATCTAGATTGATTTTTGAAAAGATTTGGAAAAAAAAACAAAAGATTAATACAAACAGAGAATTGGAAAATATTTAGATCTGACCATTGGATCACTAAAATGTTAAAAGATAGTATATAACTATACTATATAAAAATGAAGGATTCTGTAATCTATTTTAACTTGTATAGTTCTACTGAAAAAGGGAGATTATTTTAGGTAAACTGTTAAAGGTTTTTGAAAAAGGGAGATTATTTTAGGTAAACTATTAAAGGTTTTGTAAAAGGATTTGGAACAAAACTGGAAAACTCTAACAATTTGTAGATTATACACAATGTGAAAGTAAAATATGTCTTATTGACTGTAAATAACATTCATTCATCAATCTGTATTATTGGTCAACATGTCTTTCTATTTAAAATAATTCATATCTCCTGTACTAGAGTACGTCACTTCGGTGAGAGGAAAAATACAGGGGATAATTATTTTCCATTTCTAAAACAGTTAGCCTTTATCTAAAGAAAACTTTTAACTATAAATTCTTTTCAAACATATTGAACAGAAATAATCAATAACATAACAGATTAGAGTTAGAACTTGGAAGTATTATAGAGAAATGGGACCAACACCTAAGGGGGACTGTTCCACCCAACCTTTTCTTGAAGCAGCCAAATTACTTGCTTAGGACCCCCGATCTTATTCACTGCACCACTAGGACAGAGATATCTCCTACATAGTATACTTCTGCAACTCAACACTCAACATGAGAATTAGTTCAACAAATCACTTTAGTTATCCCCTCATCAAATTATTTGTGTGCCTCACTTTTCAGTTTGCAGCAATCACAAAGTTAATTCTCTTAGAAATCAGAATGAGTGGTGAGACTCCTGGTCAATTTGATGGTTTATATAAGATTTCCTAGGTATTAGGGTCAGTTTGTAATTTAATGAGCCACCCAGCTCAGTTCCCCCTCTCAGAGAACATGACCATTTTTTTAGGGATTATGCTCCTGCAACAGCTAGAAAGTGAATGTTAGTGTTGCCACTTGTCAATCAGCCTTTTATAGTTGCTCCTTCCTTCTATTGGAAGTGAACACTCATTTAAAATTCTCCCGTGAATAGGTGTCTCCTTTTATTAATGAATAAAATAAATAATTTTACAATTACAGTCATCATTGACCCACTTGGTCATAACTTACAATAAAATCTAACATAATGCTTTTGCTGAAATAAATACTAAATATTTATCTTTTCCAGTTTTGAGTATGTTACAAACACCCCCCCTTAAGCTCAACATCGTACTTGATGTTGCTTAAGTTATTTTGAGTATTCTTTGAACAGAGGTGGATATGCCACTTGCATATCGCTCTTTAGTTCCCAAGTCTCTTCATTTGGACTGAGGTGTTTCCACTGCACCGTTACTTGTCCAATGGTTCAATTCTGGAGAAAAAATTTCCTCCTATTGAGAATACAATCTGGTTCCACTGGAAAATATCCTTTTGGTTCTATTTGAATCAAATTCCAGTCAATTACATGAGTAACATCATGTATATACTTTTCAAAAATAGAAATGTGAAAAACATTATGTATTCTAAGATTAGGTGGTACCACTAGTTGATAAGCCACTAGACCCACTCTTTCCAATATCTTGAATGGTCCGCAGTACCTAAATTCTAATTTAGAACAACTCCATAATTTAAAGGAGCTCTTTCTTGGTTTAACCCTTACAAACACATGCTCACCAACTTGGAATTCCTTCAAAGTTCTTTTAATATCAACATGACTCTTTTGCCTGTCTTGAGAGGTTTTCAACTTTCCTTGTACTTGTTTCACTGTTAGTTCCAATGCTTTTAACATGTCAAGTCCTAACATCAATCGATCTACTGGATTACTCCATGTAATTGGAGTGTTACACTTTCTACCATATAATATTTCAAAAGGACTAAGCTTTGTTGAAGCCCGATAATGGTTATTGTAAGTAAATTCAACTAAATGCAAATAGTCTTCCCACTTCTTGGGATAATCACTAACATAAATTCACATCATATCTTCTAGTATCTGATTAACTCTTTCTGTTTGTCTATCCGTTTGCAGATGATAAGCAATACTGAAATTTAGCTTAGTTTCTAACCTTTAAATAAAGTTTTCCAAAAATTACCTGTAAATTTAGGATCTCAGTCGGAAATAATTACCTTTGGAATTCCGTGTAGACGAAAGATTTCTTTCATAAAAATATCAGCAATGTTAGCAACTGTATGGGTTGTTTTAATAGGAATAAAGTGTGCTACTTTACTTAACTTATCTACAACCACCATTATGGAATCATTATGTTTCTGTTTGTTAGGTAAACCGGTTACAAAGTCCATACTAATGACTTCCCACTCCCAATTTGGAACCGGTAATGGTTGTAGCAGACCTGCTAGGTGTTGATGTTCAACCTTAACTTATTGAAAATCAATACACCTAGCTAAATATTCAACAACCTCGTTCTTCATGTTAGGCCAAAAATACTCTTTTCTTAACATAGTTATTATTTTTCGATACCCTGGATGTCCAGAATAAGGACTTTTATGAATTTCATTCAAAATCAACATCTTAACTTCTGATATATCTGGTACATAAAGTCTGTTTTTAAACAATATTAAACCTTGTTCATTAAAACTGTAATATGTAATCACATTTTCAGATGTATTCTGAATTATCTTTTCTTTTAAAATATGGTATTATGGATCCCACTTTATTCCTTATTTCAATTTATCTTCTAGATCAGTTTTGTAACTACTAATGGCAGCTATAAAATTTGTTACATCATTCCTACTTAAGGCATCGACCACCTTATTTTCCTTCCCTTTAATATGCTTGATTTCAAAATCATATTCGCTAAGGAAATCTAGCCATTTAGCCTGCCTTGCATTCAAATTTTGCTGATCAAATAGATATTTAAGACTTATATCATCAGACTTTAGCAGAAATCTTTTACCTATTAAGTGATGACACCACATTTTTAAAGCATGGATTATTGCAGCCAATTCTAAATCATAGGTTGCATAATTCTTTTCATGAGTCTTTAATTTTCTTGGTTCATATAAAATTGCATGATCTTCCCGTGTCAGCACCCTTCCCAAGCCTTTGTTTCATGCATCAATGCATATGACGAATTCTTTTTCTGGGTCTGCTATTTTTAGGGTGGGTGCAGTAGTTAATAATTCTTTTAGTTTATTAAAATTGTCTTCGCATTTCTGATCCCAAACAAATTTCTTACCCTTTTTCTATAATGAATTTATAGGGTTCGCAATTATTGAAAACCCTTCAATAAATTTTTGGTAGTACCCTCTTATCCCCATAAAGGATCGTACATCAGTTATGTCCTTAGGAACAGGCCAATCAATAATAGATTTTATTTTATTCAGGTCCACTGACATCCACTCTTCGGATATTATGTGTCCCAAATATTGTATTTTATCTTTATAAAAATCAGATTTGCTGAACTTAGCATATAGATGATGTTCTCTTAACACGTGCAAAATTATCTTTAGGTGTTCATCATGCTCTTATTTTTCCTTAGAATAAATTAATATGTCGTTTATAAAGATGACTACAAATTTGTCTAGATACTTACTTAAAAAACTGTTCATTAAGCACATCAAATTTGTCAGCGCATTGGTTAGCATGAAGGGCATAACCATGAATTCATAATGCCCATATCTTATCCGAAAAGCAGTCTTAAAGATGTCTTCATCTTTAATTCTAACTTGGTGACAACCAGACCTTAAGTCGGTTTTGGAGAATATCGTCGCTGTGTGTATCTGATCAAACAGATCATCAATGCAAGGCGGAGGATATATATTCTTAATCTTTATTTTATTAAGTTGATGATAGTCTATGCATAGACATAGAGTACCGTCTTTCTTGTTCACAAAAAAGATCGGTGATCCCCAAGGGGATACACATGATATTATGTAATGTTTGTCTATTAACCCTTGTAATTTTAATTTAAGTTCTTTCAGCTCCAAGATGTTCACTCGATAGGGAGATTTCGAATTAGGTACCACTCTAGGTACTAATTCAATTGTAAAGTCCATATCTCTTTTAGGATGCAACCCTATAATTTATTCTGGGAGTGCATCCACGAAATTCCTGTAGGATCAAGATATCCTCAAATACTGGTTTATTTTCTTTATTAACTTGTTCATTATTTACAATGTGCACATCAAAGACTTTACAACCCTTCCTTACAACCCTTTTCATCTGTAAGGCTGAAATTTGTCTAACATATATCTTCCTAGGAATTCCTATAACAATAATTCTTTCTCCTTCCTTATTCAAACAAGTAAAAGTATTTTGAAAGAAATTTAACATTACTTGGTTTTTTTCAAGCCAATCCATTCCTATGATAATATCGTAAGATCCTAAAGGTAACACATTTAGTTTGACCTAAGTTTCATACTGATTCATCATCAAATTACAACTTTCAATATAGTTTACTACCTTTCGTTTTATTCCTGTCGCTAACTGGACTAACCACGATTTATCAAACTTTTTAAAAGGTAATTTACACTTTTCCACTATGCTAGGAGATATATAACTTAGAATAGCTCATGGATCAATTAAGATGGAAACATAGAAGTTTTGGATCATACCTTGCACTTATACCATAGAAGTTTGGTGATCTGCTTGCCGGTTCTCTGGCACTGCATTGATCATGTGCATCTCGTTGGCCACATCCTCAACTATTTCTTCTTCCTGTACAGTGTGTATGTTACTGATATTTCCCTTCTGTTTTGGACAGTACTTTGCGTAGTGTGGTCCTTGGCATTCCAAACATTTGACAGGTTCCCTTTGTTTAGTATTTCTAACAAAATTGTTAGATAAATCCCCGCCCTTTGATGCTGCAGTATTATGGGGTACCTTATTCTTAAAATTAGTTTTCGGGTTATTGTTTTTGGAGAAGTTCTGGGACTTACTTCCAAAACTCTTGTTTGACTTGAATCCTCTTCTCCTTTGATTGAATGGACTAGTATTTTTAGTCTTCCAATTTGGTATACTTTCCCTTTTTTTGCTTTGTTCGTAACAAAATTCTTTTTTCCTCATGGCTTCCTCCAAGGTTTTTGGATTGTCAAACTCAATCCTGTCTTTGAAATTAGTAGGTAAACAACTTTAAAAACGTTGGATCTTTGGCTTTTCATCTTTTATGTATGGTACGTATCTTAGCAGACTTAAGAACTTGATGCTCAATTCCTTCATGGACATGGTACCTAGTTTTAAGTCATAGAACTCATTAGATCTGTCCTCGTAATACTGCTCAGATAGAAACTTTCTCTTGAATTACTTCTTAAATATTATCCAAGTCAAGTACTTCTCTTTCATATTCTTGACCCTCTTTATATCTTGCCACCATATGTCGACCTTTCTGGTCAAATTATAAATGGCCATTCTAGCCTTTAATCTGTCAGAGTAGTTGTAAATTTGGAAGTACTTATTCATGCCTAATATCCAAGTTTCAACTTCTTCTCCTTTCTCTGCTTCCCTGTTGAACGTGGGAGGTTTTGTTTTCTTGAACTCTCCAGATATCTCTTCGTAGGGTTCATACTTCTTTCTCCTATGTTTTCGATCACCTTAACTGCTGTCACTTATGTATATTTTTCTTTCCCTATGTGACCTTGGTTTAATCTCTGAGGAAGTTCCACTATCATAATAATTTGCCCTTTTTTCCTTTATGTTTATAGATTGTTGTTTCAGAATCAGTTTCCATAGCACTTCTTTTATCTTTTTCTTGGTTATTCATTTTGTCCAGTAGATATTCATTTAGCTCTAAAATTCTTTGGTTATCTTGGTTCACATTTTGAAGTTCATCCCTCAACTCCCCGAATGTTTGTAGTAATTTTGGATTATTCAAATCTACATATATGTTGTTAGGGTTATTATGTTGAGGACCATTCTCAACAGATGCTTCAACATTCTCGATTTTCTTACAAAATAGGTTTTATATCTATGTACAAAAATAAATACAAAAATAAATTAGTATATTGTTTGTCCTTCTAAGCGAGTGAGCCTAGCAAGCCTAGTGTTGGAATCTCGCTCTGATACCACTTGTAACAACCCTAAAAATATCAAAATAATTTTTATTTTTATTTTTATTTTTATTTACTGCCTACAATATCAGAATTTACTAGAAACATAATTAGAGCCATGGTTATTACTCATATCTTCTTTGTCATGTGTTACTATCGTCATCATACTAATTCTTATTATAACAAAATCTCTAATGTTAATTTAATGTCTCAAGGTAGTTTTGTTGTGTTCGTTTGTTTGTTGCCGGGATTGAACTGCACAAGAAATTGGTTAGGGTCTTACTTAGTCGTTTTACGACTAATGTATAAAATTTCTCTTCTAACGATTGTAAGTGGTGAACTGACTCGCCAATATGGTTTATGCTCCAGACTCAATTGAAGATTCCATACGAAAAAAATTATACCTACACTGAGGTTTGATAATGTTATAAACTTAATCCCTTGTTAAAAGTCAAGTTCAAACCATAATGCAAAAGTATAAGACCTAAATCAAATGCCAAAAGTCGAACTCTAGGTATAATATAATGTTTGAAGGGTAACAAGCTACTAATCACCAAGGAGGCAACCATGACAAGGTTACGTGTCTTTAATGGATGCAACACGTTGAATTTCAGCCTTAAAGGTTGATATCAACATAAAATCTCGCACGGACAAATAAAATATTTGTGTAATAAAACATCCTTTTGTTCCCAGAGTGTCCTCCAACTATCGGAAAGCACAAGCCTTGAAACTGTAAGGGTTTTACGAGCTTTAGAAACTGCACAGTTCTTTTGTTTATTTTTTTCCTTGGAAGAGGTGAGAGACGCTCTTACTTTTCTCCAGGAAGATACCCTTCGATCATCTACTGTCTGCATCCTCAGTGGGAGGAATTTCCAAGCTTGTCACAGTCACACCCCATACTCTTCTTGCTGGTTACAAGAGTTACTAGAACTAGATTTGACTACGCATGGAAGTAACATAATTATAGATAAATGTAACTTCGCCTCTTCCCTTCTTCACACAGTGAGATTTCTCTGTCTTTAATAACTTTTAATTCCTTTTTTTGTTTGGTTTTGAGAGTGTAGGGAAACTCTGCGAAAGGCCAAGGTCAGACTTCGACTGCGAGCATTCCTCCATACTGATAAGGCCCAAAACCATACTTGCGTGGATCTGTATAGTTGGTTGGGTTCTCAAGATGGGATTTCCAGCATTTGGTATTCTCCACTCTACGGTTAATGAGGTGTTTATCAATGTTTTTCATGGAGTATTTGTCAACTAAGCCACACTGTGTAATTGTTGGGTTATCAGTTTATTTTAAGGAGAAAGTGTAACTGAACCTGGAAGGGATTTACGCTTTCCTTTGTGGTATTCAATTAACAAGTTGGAGCTGTAATGTTTTTATTTCAGCAATACGAATTTTATTATTAGTCGTTGTCATAATTTATTGATGGAAGAGCCATAAGAGACTCTAAGTAAAAGGAATGGTTTTGGTTTTGAAGTTGTAAGAGGTTATCAACACTGTAAATTTCTGGCTATTATATTTTGGCTATCGTGTAAGGATTTAAAAAGGGAAAAAATTTTGCTGTTGATTTTTGTGACTGATATAAAGACTATTGAAATTCTTATAAACACTGTTTAGTTTCCTTTCCTTTCCTTTCATCGTTTTAGCAGTCTTGTAAAAAATATACACCCATAAGGGTTCTGTAAATGAGAGCTCAGTTATTAACTGACCACGTAAGGTTTTTTCATTTGTATATTACTGTTTAAATGGTAAGGGAATTAGCCTCCTCTCTAATGTTTTGGTTTCGAAATGCATTAAAACGCCATTGTTACATTTTTTGTTTTTAAAGTAAACAAAACTATTTATAATATTCAAGGCCATAAGGCTGCTTGTCTTCTGTCAAATTCTCGGGATGATAAGCAGAATTCTATTTCCTTTTACTTTTGGATGTATTAGTTGTTGGTTTTGAAAACATGTCGTGGGGTCTCTTGGTGTAAAGCTCTTATTATATATGTTATTTTAATCATATTTATAACAACTATATGAACCCCGTAGGTTGTTTTGTTGTAAAGCTATAATATTAGTTTCGAAATAATTATACACTACCATCATTTTTTCACCAGGATTGGGATTTGTACAAACTCCAGACAACAGAAAAGGGTTAACTAGAAAAGTACTTAAGTCTACTTCTTATATCTCTTCTTTAATGAAACGACATTCAGTTATACAAGTATAGGGTTTCATGGTCTTTATACCATGGGGACTTACTCCGTTTATTTAGTTCTGTTAAAAAGAATAAATCTAGAGACTGTTTAAATATTTATAGAAAAGGTTAAGACCTAAGGCTTCCTAAACCTTTATTCTGTAGATAACCACAATAGAGACAATGCCAGCTAAAAATCGAAATTCTGTCACTAGCGCTAAGATTCGTCGATGATCTTGACCTGGTATTTTATTAAAAAATTAATTCAATACTAATTTGATTTAGGTGAAGTATGATTAATCGAGATTGATTTTCGAAAAGATTTGGAAAAAAAAAGATTAATACAAACAGAGAGTTGGAAAAGAATTTAGATTTGACCGTTGGATTACTAAAATGTTAAAAGGTAGTATATAACTATAATGTATAAAAAGGAAGGATTCTTTAATCTATTTTAACTTCTATAGTTCTACTGAAAAAAGGGATATTATTTTAGGTAAGCTGTTAAAGGTTTTGTAAAAGGATTTGGAACAAAACTGGTAAACTCTAACAATTTGTAGATTATACATAGTGTAAAAGTAAAATATGTCTTATTGACTGTAAATAGCATTCATTCATCAATATGTACTATTGGTCAGCATATATTTCTATTTAACATAATTCATATCTCTTGTACTAGAGTACGTCACTTCGGTGAGAGGAAAAATATAGGGGATAATTATTTTCCATTTCTAAAACAGCCAGCCTTTATCTAAAGAAACATTTTAACTATAAATTCATTTCAAACATATCCAACAAAAATAATCAATAACATAATAGATTAGAGTTAGAACCTGTTTGTATTACAGAGAAATGGGACCAACACCCAAAGAAGACTATTCCACCCAACCTTTTCTTGAAGCAACCAAATCACTTGCTTAGGACCCCCGAGCTTGTTCAATGCACAAATAGGATGGATATCTCTTCTACACAATAGACTTCTGCAACTCAGCACTCAACAACAGACTTAGCTCAACAAATCACTTTAGCTATCCCCTCATCAAATTCTTTATGTGCCTGACTTTTTAGTTTGAAACAATCACAAAGTTCATTCTCTTAGAAATCAGAATGAGTGGTGAGCCTCCTGCTCAATTTGATGGTTTATATAATATTGCCTAGGTCTTAGGGTCAGTTTGTAATTTAATGAGCGACCCACTCAGCTCCCCCTCTCAAGGAACATGGCCACTTTTGTAGGGATTATGCTCCTGCAACAGCTAGAAAGTGAATGCTAGTGCTGCCACTTGTCAATCAGCCTTTTACAGCTACTCCTTTCCCCTAGTGGCAGTGAACACTCATTTAACAGTCTCCCCTGAACATGTGTCTCCTTTTATTAATTAATAAAATAAATAATTCTTCAATTACAGTCATCCTTGACCCACTTGGTCATAACTTACAATAAAATTTAACATAATGTTTTTGCTAAAATAAATAATAAATATTTATTTGTTTCCAGTTTTGGATATGTTACAAGGGACCTTAAAAATCGATTATTATTATTATTATTTATGTATGACACAAAATATTATTTATTATTTAAAAAAATAATAATATAAAATTTATTCAGTTTAATAATAATAAAATTTACTCATTAATTATAAATAATAATAGTTATAAATGATAATAATTAATATTCAATTTGACTAAACAATCGCATTTTTGAAAAATCATAATTATTCGCATAAAAACTAATAACTAAATATATACTAATAAATTGTGATTACTAATAATAGATAATATAATTTTAAAATATAAGACAATACTCATCCATCCATCATTCTTCATTGGGAAAATTTATTCCATTAATATTAAAAATATATTAATTGTTATAAATAATAATAAATCATACTCAAATGAAAATGTATAACAATATACAATGTAATTTTGACAAGTAAGACATTTTTCATTTAAAAAAATAATAATAGTTAAAGATTTACTCAATTGGACAATTATGAATGTATTAATGAATTATGGATGATAATGGATAATACACTTGATTATAGATAATAGTGAATAATTTAAATTTTTTAATTAATTAGGTTTAGTTTAAGTGGTTGTGGCTCATTGAGATTTATTTGGAGAAGAAATAAATAAAAAATTAAACAATGTTCATCATTACTCACTATATGTCCATCATTATTTCTAGGTTGAGTGTGTTTAATAGTTAAGAATATGTGTTTTCTTTTAAGAGACCATAGGTTTAAATCCCATAAATAAAAAAGCCTTATATGCCAAATTAATGGTTGGGTTTTACAATTTGACTAGGTTTTTAAATTAGTTTAATGATTTATTACCTATTTTACATTTTACATATAAATTATTAATTAAATTATTCTCATTTTGTTATATATATATAAAGAGAGAGAGAGAGAGAGAGAGAGAGAGAGAGAGAGTTTTCATTGATCATGATGATGATGATTAATATCCACTGAGACTAACTTCCATCTATCAAACCTTAAGAAGGGAATTATTTGGTTTGTTTAAAAATTTTATTCCTATGCTCAAAAAGCTTGAAGTGAAGCTTTCCTAGCTCACCATAGTTTTTGCAAGTGAAGGGGTTAGTGTTAAAGTTATAGCCGCCACGGGTCATTCTCTAAGTTAATTCTATGTGCCATGATTGAGCCTCGTGTGTTGAGCTAGTTCCTTAGGGAGCCTAAGTTGGACTCAGAAAACTTGGAGTAGAATCTTGAGTTGCACACAAAAATAACTTAGCCTTGTTTGTAAAGGTTAAACCTCATGTGTTGAGGAAATTGTTGTGTATGTCAAAGTGATGGTGTTGTACAGTCTTGTTTGTCAAGGCTAAGATCTTGTGTGTCAATATATATCCTCATGTGTTGAGGTGGTGCCTCATGTGTTGAGGTAATGCTTTGCATGTCAAAGAATGAACAATGTGTGATGTACTAATAAACATGTTCTTAGAGATGGATGAGCTATTAAGTATCCTCTAGAGACTAACCACATCTAGAGTGAATTACTTTACCATATGACCAATTGGAATGGTAGTAGAACAACATGATCACGTCATTGAAAAAATATTTTTAGTGTATTTGATATAATAACAAAATTAAAGTTGACACAAGTGATGATGCAGATAATTCAAGAGAGAAAAATAAGATATAATCATATTAGAGAGAACTTGAATTGCTCACTTCAGTGATGATAAATGATTCAGTTAAATAAGAGAGAACTCAAATTGTTAACTTCAGTGATGGTAAGAAGGAAGAATTTAGTTAATTAAAGGAGAACTTGAATTGTTTACTTCAATGATGGTATCAAGGGGGGAACGCCTCATTCCCACCCCATACCCAGTTTTGTGCTCTCAAAATTGTGGGACACTCGACTCTTCCTGTCTCGAGGAAGCCTGTCGTCTGCCTGAAAGGACAAAGATGTGAATATTAAGCATCACAAGTTAGGGGTCTCTTCCCCATTAATTATATAGGCTCACACACTTGATTTTACGGGTGCTATGATGGATGAGAGGATCGATATGGAAGAGGAGGACTTGTGCGAGTTTATTCATTTAACGATGGAAGAAAGAGGCACACGAGGGATTCCTAGGGGGTTTGACAGTGCATTAGGGGGATAACAATGAACTGAGTCTATCTCTCTAGTATATTTCATTATGGCTTCGTTCTTCAACAATTGGTTTTTGTGGTTCTCAGGAGAAATCAAGAGGTAATACTCTGGAGCATTCGATGGAGAAGATGGCAAGTTGGGTCAAATTGTACACAAAAATTATGGTGAGCATGGACAACTTTAATAAAATATTAGGAGGGAATATGCAACAGTTATAAGAATACTTCAAGAAGCTATTTCTGCCTCCGAGGAAGTTAATAAATATATTTCATTGTATAAATATTTTTTGGACTTTTGTGTGGAGAATTTGGAGGGGACACAAGCGAATTTGACCACAAATTCCAACGGCCCAAATGTCCGATTTTTGACATATTCATGTCAGAAATACGACAATTTTCTTTATTTTAAAACGTTGATGGAATTTCACATCAATTCCGACAGTGAAATAAACACGTTGGAATTTCAACCACTAGTTGTTGAATATCTGACGTCCAATGGTAGCCCAGATCCGTCGGTTATTCAATGACCTATCCTTCATATTTGGCACAAATCCAACATCCAATGACACTCCAAATCTTGTGGTTATGGGATGACCTCTTCTTCGTCGTTGTTGAATGGGTGACAACTCACTCACTACAGAATCCAATGCCAATATATTTATGACCCATCGAATGACCGATGGATTGTAGGCATCGATACTTCAGCATAGTCGTCGAATTTGATGGATATTTGACAACCTTTTCACCATTTAAAGGTTGCAAATCCGACTAGTCCACCTTCCGGCTAGTCAAGTACCTGACGAGTATTACGTCGGTGGTGTAGAATAGTTGTTGGATTGGATGGATATCTGACGAGAAATGCCACTCCGAGAATGTCGGATAACTGATGACCCCATTTAAATTTATAAAAAAAAAATTAGCACATTTTCTCCATAGGACTATAAGTGTACTAATTCCTCTCAACTCCAGTGCCCTTAAGTAATAAAAATGCCTTCAGATTGAGTGAAAAGTACTAATTAATTGCAAAATGTAGAAGGTCTAATTTCTTTGAACTCCAGTGCCCTTAAGCAATAAAAATGCCTCCAGATTGAGTGAAAAGTAAGTAGGAATTCAAAAAACATGGTATTCAAAAATCTTTGTCAAATAATCCATTTTGGGATCTACCTAATACCAGAATAAATACTACTAGTGTTTAGAGATCTCGATTGTACTATGGTTATTCCAAGTAGAGGCACAAATTATTTCTTAGGTCCCTATTTTAATGGGAAAAGGAAATGCAACAAATGAAACAATATGCAGACACGAAAGTATGGTGACTATGTTTTGCTATACTGATAGGATCGATGGGTCAAACAATTCCAAATTTATATATTTTTTGACATGGTCTCAAAGTGTGGAAGGAGTTAAGGATCCATATAGCAAGAACTCTCTTCCCTTATGCAGTATCAGAGGCCGAAGGAATTCAAAGTATGAGAAAATATCTCAAGGCATGCAACTACAAAATCTTGGAAACTTTGATTTTAGAAGTAAACATGAATCTTAGAAGTTGAATGTATTTGTTTATATGAACATCTATCTAGAAAATCCATAATCAATCTAGTAGATCCTAGCGTCCTTTTATCATTTTTTTTAGAGAAATACCTCCAATTTCATAGCGAAAAAAAACATACAAGCCATTTTAGGATCCTTACAGTTCATAAGTAAGTAAAAGAGTAGCCATGCCTATTTTCCATTTGACTAATTTGTTTTTTTTCCAAAAACTATCACCAAGATTTTGTATGATAATATTAATTTTCTTAAAAAATCACCAAAATGTGTGAGTAATTTCTTGAGTGTATAACTAAAAAGTGTAGGCATTCATAAGTCCAAGTGATTTCCTAAGTCTGTAAATTGCAAATGTGGGTATTCATAAGTGAGAGTAATTTCCTAAGTGCATAACTAGACACCATGAAAATTACAACAAACAAACAATTTATTTCACTATCTGAAATGCAAAAACTTTTTTACTAGCACTCCCAAAGAATAATAGGGTATCTAACTAAATAAAAAAAATGCGTTCTTGCAAATCAGCACTATCAAAATCTGAGTGTCATTTTAATTGAGTGTAGATCAGGTGGTTGGGAGGAATGTTGTTATCCTCCCTATCCGAGTTCAAATCTCTATTTGTGACACTTTCTCCTTGGGATCCAACTTTGACTATGTATTGGTTGAATGGAAATATTCTTGGTCATACCTTGATTCTCTGAAATATCAGGTGTTGGCATTCTTTAATTAAAAAAAAACTTTTTCAGTGTCACATTCCTTAGCTAGACATTAGGCATATCCATTGTTGTTTGTTATAGTGTTGCAATCACACCTTACATGTGCACAAGTCATTTCGGATGTTTGGAGATAGTGTATAAATACATTGCATGATATATTTTCATGATGTTGGGTAAGTAGATTACATGTTGCAGTTTCATTTTAAAACATAGTAATATTGTAATTTATGATTTTATAATGAGAGAGAGAACATGGGTACATGGTTTGACTATATCAATATCGGTCCACTTCAAAAGGGAGACCACAAACCAATATGATACACTTACACATAAGAGAAATTGCAAGAAACCATTCTCAGATATGTTTGAATTAACATCCTTTGATTATAAATATTTTATAGAGATCACATTTGTTCTTATGCATACTTCCTTGTGGAAAGCCATGAAACCATTTGTATTGAAGCCATTTTTCCCATCACCCCTTTTATTATAACAATTGATTCCAAATGCTGATTAGCAGGAGATATTGCATTGCCAATAAACTCTTTAGCATGGTAGGTTAAAGTTGGTCAGTGCAATTCAAAGCAAATAACGACTCAATTTTTAAAAGTGAAATACATTTGAGGTGCCCAACTCTAGGAACACTTCCCAATGCCACTCAAACATGTTAGATCAAGAAAAGATCTTTTGTTCTAAACTATATATTATTCTCTAAAATGTTTGGACTCGGTAAAGTAACAAAAGAGGAGTGCTATGAAGAATTAGAAATATGGTTTCTTACAAGAATATGACCAAAAACAACTCCTTACAGAATTTCTTAGTCTAACAACTACACTAAAAGGCTAACAAATTGTTGATTCCACTCTTTATAGTTTTTTACTTCATTTTGGGAAATTGAAAGTCTTACTTCTTGCAATTCATTGTTAAAATATTGCAAGCAAAGAAACAAATTTATAACAAACTAGAATATTATGCGAGCTAACTTATCAATCCCATTGCTAGGAGAGATAAACTTAAGGCAAGAAAGATAAACTATTTGGGGCATACAAATTCATTTCCAAACGTTCTAACCAGGAACATAACTAACCTCGTGTCCTCTCTTTTTAAGTTAGCAATGTCAATGCATTTCCTTAAGGCTTTTCTAAGTGGTCCCATATTTAAGGCATCCTTGACAAATATGTTTCATATGTAATCCAAAATACCCTGAAATGACAAAATTTCCCAACTCAATTGGAACAAGATAGATTAATGTTTAGTTCAATACAAAGCAAGCATAATAAAAAAAAGATAGTATAAATAAAAAAATGTTAATATCCATGAACTCAAGTAATCAAATCACTTTCAGTAATCTTGCAGATGCAGATTATATCTTGTTTTGAGAGAGTAAACAAGCCCTCCTTATCCAGTAATATTGAGCTCAAGTTTAGCTCCTTAAATGGACAGTTGGTTGCAAACAAGTTTGCAATCCATATAAATTGTGAAGACAACCCAACAAAGTAAATTCCACAATAAGTTGTACATGTAGAAGGTAGTGGCATGTATAGGAACATTGATAGACATCTGCTAGCATCTCCATTAAGTTAATGAGTCTTGTTTGTTCCATTACTGATATAATGCATTGCATTTGTAAATAGTTTGAAATATTACTAATCAAAAAGTAAAGAGGGGAACAAAGCTACAAAATGTATTTCTGGTATTTAAAGCAAAAATGGTCCGTTTAGTGGATTCTAAAAGTCAAAGACCATAATGGGGTCAAATTGAAGACCACAATCGCATGAAAAACATGTTTTAGGTTCTCTTTCAAAACCATTTTAGTTCAGGGCATTGATGTTGATTGTGATGTCACCAAGAAGTTCATTAGTAAGCATGCCTTCTTGTCATGGTCATTGCACGACATGAGTTGTTGCAAGCTCTACAAGACATGGCTAAGTGGTAAATCACTAAGCCTAGATTGACTTGAAATTAACTTGGCCATGTGCTTTTTATTGAAGATATCTTCTCTATATGTGTCAAGAGGAATTTTAACAAGCCAAACTTATAGGGAGAATGTGGATCCAGGTTTGATCATGCTAATTCCTCAAGATATGAAAAAGGACACATTGGGAAAGCAATTGGAGGCCTGTTACATTGCTCAATATTCAAGTATTGGTTAATTATATGGCTGATTAAATCGAGAATACATTATCCATAACCCTTCAACCTAAACAATAAAGCTTTATTAAATGGTATTTTATACTAGATAAACCTTATTACAACCTTGAAATTCTTAAATGGGAAAGGAAAACTAGTTATGTTCACCCTAGATATGCTAACCTAGATGGTATTTGGAATTTTTTTTACTAACCAATACAATACATATTCATGAATGTATCAACTAGGGTTTGTGATAATGGCCAACTCTCATAAAATATATGCTTCAACATTACATCGGGGGTTGATGTACTTTCACAAATCACGGGAGTGTGTCCTTGCAGCAAGCAATGTGGTGAAAATTCTTGTATTAACACAAACAATTTGGATCAAAACACTTATGAGTAGGTGAATATGAGGCCAGGTGTGAGTCCTGGGTGAATTTGATGGTATAGATATACTCCTAATAGAACAACAACTTAGATGAAGGAATTCCTTAAGAAGTATCAAATATAAAAGGATGTCATATAGATCCTTGAATGTTCATTGGAGTAGTTGCATTTAGAAATATTATAAATGTTGCTTTATGCACAACCAAATCCAAGGCACCTTTCTTCATTGGAGAGAATATTTAAATGTGTATTTCATCAATGATCTAGTCCTTCTCATGACCCCATTGAAGGAAAAATGTGTGTTTGGATCCTTATGCCAAAGCTGTGATGGAAAGAGTGAGATAGAAGACGAAATCTCTCATCATAAAGCACTTGAGTGATAAGGTAGGTAACAAATTGTTCTTGAAGCACTCGAATGAGAAGGCATTAGATATTTTTGGGCGTTTCATCTGTAAATGTTGGAATAGCCAGAATCATAATTTGAAAAAAAAACTTATGGACTACATGGTCATCCTCTTTGAAAATGAGTAGTCATTCCCTAAGTAAGTATGTATCTATGTATTTTGAATGAGCTATAATTACCAATTTAGAACAATAAACTATAATATATGATCATTACAACTTAAACCATATGATAATCAGTAATGGTTGTGTTCATTCAATCAATTATTCAATATTCAATTGACAATACATATAAGATTCATCATTGAATACAAAGACTCATTCTTCTGGAAATATAGTAATAAGGAAGTTCAGAATGTCAAAACCACTGCTCCAAACTAGACCTAAATTGTACCAAGAAAACATTATTTGCTTGCTCCTTGATTTTGGGAATCCTTCCTCTTGGCCAATGCCTTAAGTATCTAGTAGTGATTCAACACAAGTGCCTTTTATGTCATCAGGAAGAGAATCTGATGCATTTCTAACCTTTTGCTAAGTTGGCATGGGAATGGGCCTCAAACTTGTGTTATCATCTTTCCCCTGCACTCATTACCTGGGGAAAAAGCATGATTCCATATAGATGGCCACATAGGAGGAAACACATGCTCTTCACATTAGGCCCACTCAAGCAACCTCAAATTTGTTTTCAATGTTTCTATGTGATTGGGTCTATTAATGAATGGACAAGGAAAATGAGATAATGGACTATTCTCATGATTCCCTTGACGATGTGGGTGAAATGCCATATTTTACCCATAAGAGGACATCTTTGGCTTAAGGATATATCTATATAGGTATGGACAGAACTTTGGATTCGTGAGCTATGCAACTAGCGCTGCAAACCTGTAATACCGTCTCGTTTAGACCCTTGACATGTTATTATTATTTTGGTGTTGGGACATTAAGGCATGAGGTGAATATTGTCTTAGATTCAGTTCATTTTAGGGAACAGATCAATGTTACTGGTGATTGATGGCTAATGAGGGAAGGTAAGGTTGAAATAAAAGGTTTATAATTTCTAGAAAATGTGGCAAATGGTGACATGTATCTTTTCATCTCCACAAAGAATTTGCTTCAATTTCATTAAAAAGAACAAGTATGAAGTAAACTCTACTTATAAGCTAGTTCATTATTATGAAGTTTTGGTTTTATATATACCTATGGATGAGATTAAAATCATATATGACTTTATACCACCATCGAGAAATTCTAGAGAGACTTCATTACCACACTTATATAACATTTTCCAAGGGTGTCTTAAATATGATATACTTTAGGTTTTTGTCTACTTCCAATCTCCCTAATATAATAAGCACTATAGAAGTACCAGATTCACCATTTTCATGTATATCTATATTGAAGGACAATAGTAGAGTTGAGAAAGCTTATACAACATTTTAGCACTTAAGGTGACACAATTGATCTTAGACTCTAGATACATTTTAAACAGAAATTGAGAGTCGAAGGTGAATCATGGCGTATGATATTGACCTTTGCTTGATCAAGTATGTGAAATTCTAGAAATATGGGAAACAACACTAAGGGAAGCAACAAGCAATTAATGGAAACCAGAAGAGGTTTTCCTTTGGCTCATGAATGGGGCCTATATCCTTGTGAACTTATCAACTAGATTCTTTGAGTTTTGATTAATGAATAAAATGTGAGGAAGGAAAGATCAATCATATTTTCCCTGAGTATTTTTGCAAAACATACATGCAACAAAGCTATGTTGGCGATACTAGTTATAATTCTTTGGTACAACTTACCTTGATTTGTGGATCTTGGCATTGTCTTTTTTTTCTTTACCTTTCAAAACATATTTCAACATACTACACATATTTTCCTGTTGCAATAATTTCATGTTAGGACCCATCAAATAAATATTTGCATGCTTATGAAAATAACAAAACAAAGCTAAAAAATAAAGTTTGAGTAGTTTGTCTCAATGAATAAAAACAACAATAATAATGAACATTTTACGGTTGATGAACATTTTTAATTTAACAATGTAAATTACATTAATATTCAAGTAAAATAGTTGGTAATAAGAGATCACCCGAGGAAACATGGAGAACCACAACACTATGTATATAAGGCCATCGATCACATCTAAACTCCTATTTTCCCTCTGAAATATGAAAATGTTTCTCAAGGCTATCTATAACAAGTTGCAATGGATGAGTCAAATAGCAATAGTAAAATTTAAACACTAGCTACAATTATAGAAATAACTATTTTTAATGTATAATTCCTTACCATTCATTGAGATCCTCTCTGTTTCGAGAATAATTTAATATTCTCTACTAAATAGGACCAACCATGTTAAGGTGGAAGCTCTTATGGCCCCTCCTTCCCCTCACATCACTCTTAATTCCCCAAACCTAATGCATATACTTGAAAATAAAAATTTAGTGCAAATTCATTCATTCAATAGCTGAAAAAAACTTTCATTAAACCATTCATTCATTCAATATCTGAAAAAAAATTCATTAAACCATTCATTCAATCAATAGCCGATAAAACCATTCATTCATTCATGATGATGATGATGATGATGAAGTTGATGATGATGAAGATGTTGACGAGGAAGACAATGATGACAAATATGATGATGAAGATGTTGACAAGGAAGAAGATGGTGACAAAGATGATGATAAATATGATGGTGATGATGATGATGATGAAAATGGTGATGATGATGATGATGACAATGATGAAGAGATTGATGATGATGAAGATGTTGACGAGGAAGAGAGTGATGAAAAAGACGACGATGAAGATGATGATGATGTTGAAGAAGAAGATTATGCCAAACATGGTGATGATGATGATGATGTCCTATGACATGATGAAGACTATGATGAAGAATATGATGACCTCACCAAACCAATGACGCCAAATGTCGTTTGTATTTCTAGGTATAACGATGATTATTATGATGATAACGATGATTATGATGATGTTGATGATGAGGGTGATGATGATGCTGATGATTGTTAGATTTTTAACATTAAGCTAGCATAACATTAGGATATTTAACTAAGAGAACAACAAGCACAGGAATCAAACACACAAGCCAATGAACACAATGTTTTTCCTTGGGGAAACCATAAATGGAGAAAACCCCACAACTTCCTTAGAGATAGAATCAACACCAAAAGTAAAACCCCAAAACAGTAAGATGATCTCTCGACAACAATAACCTCTTTCTTCCTTGCCCCAGTGTCTTTCTCTTCCTCAGCTATGTGCTACAACTAAGTGTGAGTAAGTGTGTGATAAATAGAGAGGCTAGATCTCTATTTATACTAATTCCTAACTTGACTAAACCCAACTAGGGCCGACTTCACTAGTTGAGTCTAATAACCCTAGTGCCCCAAAACTGCGGGGACTTTAACCCTTGATCAATATGAGGGTTACCCACAATGACTTGACATGAATTGTTTACATTATAGAACCTCCTGATAGGAACATCGGGGCATGACATGACTCAAGTACATCCTGAAATAAACATCTGGTTACAATAAATAAGAAATACAAGTGAATACATTCCGAAGTTACAATTTCATCAACACTCCCTCTTAACTAGGAAGGTATTCTCTTGACAAAATTTTCATCACTGATATTCTTCTCTGGATCATCTTGTCATATGCATCTTCAAGTCATCTTCATCTTCAAGTAATCTTCATCTCTAGGTCATATTCATCTTCGGATCTGGATCATCACTCGATCTAGATCATCATCATTAGATCTGGATCATCACTCGATCTGGATCATCATCACTGGATCTGGATCATCATTCGATCTGTATCATCACTGGACATCATCAGTGGAGCATCATCTCTAGATCTGGATCATCAGTGTTGGATCATCATCACGGGTGCTATATCATGATTCTTCTCATCACAGGAAGTTCCACAGAGCTAGCCCTTTTTCATGCTGGTTGTAGGCCTAGCCTCCATGTAGGTCTTCTTCAACACTTATATTTGACACCAAGTCAGAATGGATCGCCCAACACTTACATTTGACCATGAGAGGAACACATCCAACACCATGTCAGAAAGGCACGCCCAGCACTCACATCTGATCATGTAGGAACCAATCCTATAATCATATCAGAAAAGCTCAACACTTATATTTAGCCATGTGGGAACACATCCTGCAACCATGCTAAAAAGTCTCTGCACTTACATCTAGCCATGCAGGAACACATCTTGCAACCATGATGGAAAGGCTCTGCACTTACATCCACCCATGCAGGAACACATCCTGCAGCCATGATGGAAAGGCTCTGCACTTACATCCGCCCATGTGGGAACGCATCTTGCAACCATGATGGAAAGGCTCTGCACTTACATCCACCCATGCGGGAACACATCCTGCAACCACGATGGAAAGGATCTCAACCCTAGGTTAAGGGTTGCTGGTAACTGACCAGGTGCCTCCATTCTCCAAGAGAATGGCATCAACCCTTGTATCTGATCAAGTGGGAACACATGCCTCAATCACATCATAATGGCCATGTGTTCACATCTGATCATGTGAGAACACATCTCACAGTCATATTAGAATGGCCCTCAGTCCTAGACCAAGTATTCCTGGTAACCGACCAGGCATCTCCATTCCAAGAATGGCAATAGGCCTTATATCTAATCATGTAGGAACCAATCCTACAGTCATATCAGAATGGCTCAGCACTCATATCTAACATGGAAGGAACCAATCCTAACACCATGATAGAATGGATCAGCCCTTACATCTAACCATCGAAGGAACCAATCCTCTCACTGTGTTAGAATGTCTCACGGACTCATCACTTCCCCTTGGAAGGGACCTCGATTTGGAGAACACCAAGCTTCTCCCTGAAGTACTCAAACTTCACTCTAGCAAATGGATTAGTCAACACATCAGCTATCTTTTCGTCCATTGCAACATACTGGAGCTTCACTGCTCCCCTCTATACCATATCCCTGATATAGTGATACTTGATCTCGATATGCTTCGACTTGTCATGGAACACCGGGTTCTTTGAGAACTTCACACAACTCTGGTTGTCACAATGTATACAAGTAGCATCCAATTGGATATCAAATAAATCAGCCAGTAGTTTCCTTAACCATACTACCTCACAACTAGTTGAAAAAGCTATGAAATACTCTGCTTCAGCTGTACTTAGTGCCACACATGATTTCTTCCTGCTAAGCCAAGAGATCACACCTGATCCCATACTGAAGCAACACCCTGAAGTGCTCTTCCTATCGATGGCACTGCCTGCCCAATCTGAATCAACATAACCCTCTAGGTTAATCTTCTAACTCGCCTCATACTTGAGCCCATAATCAACTGTACCATTTAGGTACCTTAGAATATGATTTGCAACAATCAAGTGAACATGTCTCGGATCTGTTAGGAACTGGTTCAAGGTGTTCACAGCAAAGCAAATATCTGGTCTTGTGTTCGTTGGGTACATCAAGGACCCAATCATCTGATGATACATCGTAGCATCAACCGTCTCTGATGAAGCATCACTCAATAGCTTCAAGTTCGATGCCATAGGTGTGGCCATAGCCTTGCAGTCCATCATCCCAAACCTCTTCAGGATCTCTACTGTATATTTCCCTTGTCCCAGGGAAATTCCATCTACATTCTGCCACACCTCCATGCCTAGAAAATAATGCGTCATACCCAATTCCTTAATTTCGAACTCGGCAGCAAGCTTCCTCTTTGTATCAGCAATCAACCCATCCATACCTATTACAAATAGATCATTTACATACAGTAGGAGCATCACTGGGTTGTCATCTTCAACCTTGTAGTAAAGGTTGGAATCTGCTTTACTTTTAGTAAAGCCCAAACTGGATAGAAAGCTATAAATTCTGTCGTACCAAGTCCTGGGTGCCTGTTTCAAACTGCACAGGGATTTCTTCAATCTACATACATGAGACTCCTTGTCATGTGTCTCAAAACCAAGTGGTTGTTCCACATACACTTCTTCTTCTACTACACCATTCAAGAAAGCAGTCTTGACATCCATTTGGTGTATCTTCCATTTCATCACTATAGCCAGGGCAAGTACTGATCTGATAGAAGTGTATCTGGCTACAGGTGCAAAAGTTTCTTCATAATCTATTCCTTCTTTCTGGGAGAAAGCAAGAGAAACAAATCTTGCTTTATATTTTTCAATGCTACCATCTGCAACATGCTTGATCTTGTAGATCCATTTGGAAGTTACAACTGACTTCCCTTCTGGACTTGGGACAACATCCCAAACATCATTCTTCATGATCGATTGATACTCTTCAATCATAGCATCCTTCCATTCTTTTCGTTCTGCTGCTTCTTCATAATTGGAAGGTTCTTTATCAATGAAATCACATAATAATGCTACATACCCAAAGCAAGATTTGGTCCTCTTTCTTTCTCTGTGATTCTCTTCTGGAGCCCCATATCTTTCCGCAACTTGGGTAGCTTCTTGTACCCAAGCAGGTTTCCTCTTGTGAGGATTCTTCTCTTGAGGTGGATCTACAGGTTCTTATGGTTCTTCAAATTCTTGATATTCTTCTTGAATTTATTCATTCATGGTTGTGTCATGAATTCTGGGTGCTTCCGCCTCTTCAGGAACTTTAGCAGGTTTCTTTCTGGATTTGTTGTAAGCTGTGTCTTCGTCAAATGTCACATCCCTGTTGATGCTGATATTCTCAAATCATGGGAAGTATATTCTGTAAGCCTTCAAGCTTTCAGAGTATCCCACAAATATGCCCTTCTTTCCTGAAGGATATAATTTTGTTCTCTTCTCTTTTGGAATGTGAATGTATACAGGACAGGAGAATATTCTGAGATGGCTGACTTATGGTTTCTTGCTGGAGAATACTTCTTCAAGAGTCTTGTTCTTGAGTACTCTGTGTGGAGTACAGTTCTGTACATACACCATTGTTCTGGCAGCTTCTGCCCATAGATGCATAGGAAGATCTTGATCATGAAGCATTTCTCTTGCAGCTTCCATGATAGGTCTATTATTCCTTTCTACAATCCCATTCTGTTGTGGATTGTATGGAGTGGAAAACTCCCTCTTAATCCTTGAGTCTTTGCATAACTCTTTGAATTCATTTCATGTGAATTCTCCACCATTATCTGATCGAAAGGTCTTGATATTCTTTTTAGTGTGGTTCTCGATCAAGGCTTTGAATTCCTTGAACTTCCTGAATACTTCATCTTTGTTCTTCATGAAGTAAATCCATGTCTTCATTGAAAATTCATCAATAAAAGAAACATAGTATACATACCCGATTAGTGAACTTGATGACATTGAATTGCATACATCAGAGTGGATGATTTCCAAGATTCCTTTTGCTTTGCTCTCGCTACTTGGAAATGTCTTCTTTGTGTTCTTTCCTTTCGCACATCCTTTGCAGACCTCGTCATGTTTTGCTTGAATTTCTGGAAGATCTTCAACCAATTTTCTTGCAAGTGGTAGTGCTTTGTAATGCACATGTGCAAGCCTTCTATGCAAAGCTCATTTGTCTCTACTATGTCATGGACTAAATCTTTTTCTGGATGGCCCTTCAATTTGTATAGACATCCTTCTTGTTCCCCAATCACTACTGCATCATCAATTTTCTTTCCCTTTGGCCACATGATAACTTGGCCATCTATAAATGCAACCCTCATTCCTTTTGCATCTAATGCAGATATGGAGAGGAGGTTCTTCTTTAGTCCCGATACAAACAATAATTCCTTCATTACCATAGACTTTCCAGAGTAAAGCTTATAGGAGGATTCCCCACTACCTTTTATTGGACTAGAGCTTCACCTTGTGGGGTGATTCATGTTCTGAGAGTTTCACAAAGGATTCCTTGAATCCTGTCATATGTTTGGAAGCCCCATTGTCTATAATCCAATCATTGCTTCCATGAGTAATGTTTCCCGTAAGAGCGGAAATCAAAACATATTCTTCATCACTTGAAGAATCTTCACTCTCATATCCGGTTCTCTTGGTGGAAGGTTCATCATCCTCTATAGCATGAGCGTGATGTCTTCTCTTGTTTCTGTTCTTCTTATGAGAGTTAATCTTGTTTCTAGGATAGTCTTTTGCAAAGTGTCCTCTTTCATCACATGTATAGCATCTTAATTTAGATAAGTCCTTTCTAATTTTATCTTTATGGTGAAAGGTCTTACCTCTGGAGTGATGAGAGTTTCTTCTTCCTTTCTTGGAGTGAATTGTGAGAGCTTGATCTTCACTTCCCATCTTCTCTTCTTGAGCTACGATCCGAGCTTCCTCTTGAGAGCATTCTTCCCATAGTCTGCTGAATTTGACTAACTTCTTTCTGGCACAGATTCATTGAATAAAGGAGTCCCATGATCTAGGGAGACCATTCAAGGTGGTCATTACAATCTCTTCATTTTCCACTTCTTCATCTACTGCTTCCAGTTGTTCCTTGGTCTGAGAGACCCCTGTAAAGTAAGACTAGATGGTCTTTGCATTCTAGATCTTTACATTCTTCAGTTGGTTTCTCAGAGTCATCTTCCAGTTTATGTTCTTCCCTTCAAACAATTTGGTTAGGGCATCAAACATAGCTTTAGGTGTCTTTAGGGAGGACACTTGTGGTATAAGGTGATCCTTGATTGAATCAGCAATGATCCTCTTTGCCATAACCAACTTCTTCTTATGTAAGGCCTTTGCCTCATATCCCTCTAGAACAGGAACCTCCTCACTGATATAGGAGTCCAACTCATTTTATTCTAGGACCAGGGAGATCCTATACTTCCAGGCTCGAAAATTATCAACTCCCTCAAGATTTTCATCAAGCTTGGTATGATGAGACATCTTAATTGAGAACCTCAAATGGAAATACAAAATATTTATATCTTACCAGGTTAAGATGTCGGATCTAGATTTGGAGCTGAAATTCTGTAGTGTTGGTTGAGGAGTAGATTAGGGTTTTTCTTTTCTCAAATTCTGTCCAACCAAATGCTTTGATTTTGATCCCTAACTTTGATTTTGAGGAGGATATTAATATAGGCTTGGGATCACTGAAAAATTCCACTTTTGTGAAAATCCCTAATTTCCGGTAGCAGTGTTGGGTCCAAAACTAAAAAACCTCAGAATTTGATTCTGCCTCGACAGAAAGATGCACCCTAGGGAGGAGAGTTATTCCAACCTTATTTTGCTGAATATTTGTGGAGAGAGATCCACAAAGTAGGAAGCCCTAGTTCTCGCAGTTGCACAGTGTCTTCTTCTCAGGTTAGCTCTGATACCATGTTAGATTTTTAACATTAAGCTAGCATAACATTAGGATCTTTAATTGAGAGAACAACAAGCATGGCAATCAAACACAAGAGACAATGAATAGAGTCTTTTTCCTCGGGGAAACCATAAATGGAGAAAACCCCACAACTTCCTCAGAGATAGAATTAGCACCAAAAGTAAAACCCCAAAACAGTAAGATGATCTCCCGACAGCAGTAACCTCTTTCTTCCTTGCCCCAATGTCTTTCTCTTCCTCAGCTATGTGCTACAACTGAGTGTGTGATAAATAGAGAGGCTAGCCTTCTATTTATACTAATTCCTGACTTGACTAAACCCAACTAGGGCTAACTTCACTAGGTGAGTCTAATAACCCTAGTGCCCCGGAACTGCGGGGACTTTAACCCTTGATCAATAGGAGGGTTACCCACAATGACTTGGCATGACTTGTTTACATTATATAACCTCCCAATAGGAACATCGTGGCATGACATGACTCAAGTACATCCTGAAATAAACATCAGGTTACAATACATAAGAAATACAAGTGAATACATTTCGAAGTTACAATTTCATCAACAATGATGATGTTGATGATGTTGATGATGATGTTGATGATGATGATGATGATGATGATGATGTTGAATGTGCTCACTAATGCTAATTATTTTTAAACTTAGTGAAAATAATGAGCATTAGTAAACTTTATCCAATATTTTCCAATATTAATCTACATGAGTCAATATTTGTAAATTTGATGAAAATAATTAAGTTTAGCTAGGTTTAGTAAATATTAGTTGTCATTAGTCAACAAAGATCATAATTAATCAACATTTATATGATGTCCGCTATATGAGGTCACGGGTTCCAATCTCCTCGATGCTCTTGGGGTTAGGCTTGTCTTAAGCTGAAAGGTGTGAGGCCCCTTTGGGTGGGCCCACCTAGAACTATTCCGTGTATGTAACTAGGGACAAATCTAAGTGAACCATATGCAAAATATTAGCAATGTGACATGAAATTAGTTTACCTTACTCAACATTATTATTTAAGTAGACAACGTCAATAAACATAGTCTGCATTAATGAACATAAGTAAACTTGGTGAACATTAGTCAAATGCTTCAATATTAGTTAAGGTTGGCCAAAAAAGTAGCCGTTGTAATCTAACATTATTTAACATGGTCAACATAATAACTAAGTATAGGAAAATTTAGTCATCTTATCCAACATTAGTAAAATTAAATCAACATTACTCACAATAATCATTTCTTAGTCAACATAAGGTAACATTACTCACAATAAATAAGTTGACATTAGCCAATATCACAATATGACACAACCCTATTTTATTTCTTAAAACAGGAAAATGTAACATAACCTTATTTCTTTTTTTTATTGAGCATAAGATTGTGACATAACTGTTGGAGTCATTACCCAACACACAGACCTATTTTGGTCAATTTTGGCCTAATTAATCACTATCCTAAGTTAATTGACTCAAATTGGCATCATATTAGCACACCATGGCATCATATCAACACATCCATGCCTTCCTTCAATCAAGGAGGCCAACTAAGCCTTCTCCTTCAATTGAGGAGGCTAACTAGGCTTCCTCCTTCAATCAGGGAGTAATTTTGGGGTGATCTAGGTGTCATAAGTGCGCAAAATAGCTAACTGATTGTTGCTTCACCTAACAATCAGTTAAGATGAGTTGTAAAGGTGCCTCCTTCATGTCATTATTTATTTTGGACTGATTTGGGTGAACTGGAGTGAGTTAATGTGCCTCCAACAACTTTTGATGACCAGTATCAGTGCAGTTCACTTCATCGAAGTTGACTGGAGTTACTGATGCGCCCCCACTATTGGTTGACATGCAGATTGAGTTAAATTCAGTTAGACTCAGTCATTCATTGCACTTTGATTCAACTAGGAATTAGTTGAGTCAATTATGGCTAGATCAATGGTTAAGTGGTGTGTTCACTATGGCTAACAGACTGTTAAGCTACACTCATCCATTCAATTCGAATGACCTCTAGTGAATTCAAATTGTCTCCATTTCATGCAAGTTTGCATGGCATTGTATTGTATTATTCATTCCATTATTGATTATACAGGGATGAAACCTCCTATTGCAGTATTGTTATGTCATTTCATTCCTAATTTGTCTTGAATCTCTTGTAAGTCTGTTCTTTGTCTCAATATTGCTGTGACAGAATTAATATGGTATGAGAGCCATGGCAGGATGAAGCTCTTTCTTCAAGAAAACATGATTTTGCTGGATCTAGCATGCAAAATTGAGCAAAAGGCTCAAAATTTTCTAGCACTGCACTAGAAGTTGAAGGTTTACCACTTAATACCCAAAGTAAAGGAATTGTTGATCAATCTTGCTTGATCAACTATGCTGGGTGTGATGAAAACCTGAAATGTGTAGGTTGTTCGACCTTACAGTGACTTTTTTTTGTTTATTGTAGGTTTTTACAGGTTCTTCACTGCATTCGCTACAATAGCTCTGTGGCTTCTTCTCTGGATCCTCTTACCTCTTTCAATTACCACCAATGGAAGGAGGATATGGAGATTCAACTCCATTAAAAAGGTCTCTATTGGGTCACAATGAACATAGAAACAAAGCCTAATGCCGATGCAAAGAATATAAAATACTGGAATAAGCTGGATGAGGCTTATGGTTTCTTGTGCTTGTCTATATCCAAAGATCTTCTTTTCCACATATCAGGATTGAAGACTTTGAAGTATATTTGGGATCATCTCACTTCCTTGTTTGATAAACAAGATGATCGTCAGATCTATCAGCTTGAGAATGAGTTGATTTCCCTAAATCCAGGAAGCTTCGAAACTATGAATGATTTTTTCACAAAATGAAAACATTTGGTGCTCCAGTTAAAGCAGTGCAAGTTTGAGAAGGATGATGATCAGCTCATCCTAGCTATCCTATCAAAACTTGGTCTATATTATTCAGTATTTTTTTCAACATTCCATACAGGGAAGCTAACAACCCCAAATTGGAAAATTCCTTCACTAGATGCCTTCATCAATACCCTCACAAATGAGCATGACAAACTTGTACAAATGGGGAACCTTAGATCCTCAAAAGATCAATCTTTTTTTTCTTCGGGGCCAAAATATTCGAAGCATAAATGTAAGCAGAAGAATCAAAAGGCTAAATTTGATGCTCCAAATCCTAAAGAAAAGAACCAGTAGCAAGAAGAGTCTTTCGACTCAAAGAAACACAAGAACAAAGGAAACCAAGGAAAAGAGAAAGTCAAGTGTTCCTATTGTGGGAAGGGATTCCACCTTGAACATTCCTGCATGAAGAAGAAGCTTTATGAGATGACTTCCCTCCTTAAGAAAAAAATATCAATCTTCCAGAGAGTGTTCGAAAGAGAGATAATCAAGATCGAGATACCCAGCAAGAAAGAGGACATGATCTCATGGCAAGCACCTCGAAGCCTAAGGATTTTCTCATAGAATCTGGAGCTTCGAATCACATAATGGCAAGCATATATTCCTTCTCATCCCTAGACATTGAAAAAATCATTCCCATCCATGTGGGAGATGATTCTACCATCATTTCGAAAGGAAAAGGTACTGTAAATCTTGAACATGGCATCTTTTTTGATGTTCTATATGTACCCTCCTTGGCCTCCAACCTCCTAAGTGTATATCAAATGAATCATACTGGAATGCCCAAGTGAGTCACTTTCAGCCCCAATGATTTATAAATCACTAAGATTGCATCAGAGAAACTTGTTACAACAGACTTAACAAACCATCATGCTAAAGCCTATGAGTTTTCTCAGTTTGTGGCAGATGCAAAGTCCCCAGATCTACTGAATCATGGGAATGAGGTTAGTAGTATTTGGAATGAGAGATTTAGACACTTTAAATTCAAGTAATTTCAACAAATTCATAAAAATTCCATGTTTTAAGGCCTTCCAGCCATCAAAACTTCCGACAGAATTTGCAAAGGTTGTATTGTCGGCAAACACCCTGAGCACAAGTTTGATCGGGGAAAAGAAATCCATGCATAAAGTATCTTGGGGCCGATCCACTCTGACATCAGCGTACCTATTCCCACCACATCCATGAATGGATCTTAGTATGTACTCACCTTCATAGATGATTTTTCTAGATACACTTGGGTTTTCTTCATCAAGAAAAAATCTGAAGTTTTGGAAAAATTCATTTAGTTGAAAGCACTAGTTGAGAATGCCTCTGGGAGAAATATTAAACATATGAGATATGATAATGGAGGTGAATATATCAGTTCTGAATTGCTGGAAAAAATTTCATATAGTGGGATCAAGATCCAACATTCCATTCCCTACACTCCCCGGAGGAACGATGTAGCAAAAAGAAAGAATAGGGTCCTCAAAGAGATGACAACCTGCATGTTGGAAGCCAAAATATTGGCTGAAAATTTATGGGATGAGGCCATGAATGTTTCTACATACATTTAGAACAAATTTCCTTACTCTTTTGTGAAAGGAAATACTCCTTTTGAATCCTATTTTGGACACAAGCTGGATGTGTCAAATTTTAGGGTGTTTGGGTCCACTTATTGGGCTCGAATTTTGCATAACAAGAGGAAAGCTTTGCAACCACAAAGTATTGAATGTTTGTTAATTGGATATCCAGAAGAATCTAAGGGGTTCAAACTTCTGAATATAAGAACCAAACAAATTTTCATTGAAATAAGTGTCCGATTTGAATAGCCTCTCCAAGAGGTAGAACTAGTTGAAGAAAATTGTGCTGAAATTCCCTCTTATTCTGCTAATCATTTGGGTGATGAAAGTGGGAGTGAAGGATCTGATTTTGCAAAACCTATATCTGATATCAGTGAGAAATATATATTAGTTTTAGAATCAGATTCTGAATTGCAAACACATCTCCCAACTTGGGCCAAAAAGACACTTTCTTCCGCCGTGGAAAACATTGGAAATCCTGCTGATCCAAGAAGAACCCAGTCTTATTTTCAAAGAGCAGGTATTGATATCTCTTGTCATGATTCATTTCTGTCCGAGAACTATTATTTAATTATTGGTTCAGATCCTAAATCCTACTACCATTATCGAAAATATCTGAGATGGCAAGCTGCTATGGATGAAGAGTTTAATTCTCTTCGAAAAATGCTACTTGGGAGCTAGTTTCTCTTCCACCTAGGAGGAAATTAGTTCAATGCAAGTGGGTGTTTTGGAAAAAGGTTGGTTCTGATGGAACAACCTGCAAATATAAGGCAATTTTTGTTAAAAAAGGGTTCTCCCAAGTCTAGGGAGTGGGCTATCATGAAACCTTTGCACCTGTTTCAAAGATGGACTCCATCCAACTAGTTTTGGCCATTGTGGCATCCAAGCATTGGGAGGTGCATCATATGGATTTCAAGAGTGCCTTTCTACATGGATACCTGCATGAGGAAATATACATGAAGCATCCCAAGGGCTATATATCGGATCCTTCTCTGGTTTTCAAATTGCAGAAGTCATTATATGGGTTGAAACATGCCCCAAGATCATGGTATGCCAAGATGGATGTCTTTCTGTTGTCACAAAACTTCCAAAGATGAAAATATGATCTGAATGTGTATTTGTAGAAGCATGATGGTAATATTCTTATCATAGTATTATGTGTTGATTATCTATTGATAACATGAAGCACACTTGATTATCTATGTTGATGGTAATATTCTTATTATATTATTATATGAGCCTTCATAAAAACCGCCCTCCATGATGCATTTGAGATGAGCGATTTGGGCCTACTGAAACAATTTTTGGGGCTCGAAATTGCACAAGAATTTGATGGGATAATGGTAAATAAGTATAAATATATTGCAGACCTGTTAGTGAAGTTTAACATGTCTGATTTCAAGGCTGCACCATTCTCTTTCCTCTCAGGAATCAATCTTGAAGAGGGAAAAAAACTCCACCCATGGATCCAACAATTTACTGCCAGCTGATCGGAATCTTGCTTAACTTGACACATTCACGGCCTGATAATTGTTATGCCATGAGTTATGTATCAATATATATGCAGCATCCTCATGATATCCATTGGAAGGAAGCCAAGATAATCCTTCAGTACATTCAGGGAACTAGGTCCTACGACATTCACTATGCAGCAGATTCTGAGCTCTAATTGGTTGATTTTACTGATTTAGATTGGGAAGGGAATTCCATAGATAGGAATTCCACTTCTTGATATGTCTTTATGTTTGGTGGTGGCCCCATTGTTTGGTCTAGCAAAAATAAGGCTGCCATTGCATTGTCTTCAGCAGAGGCAAAGTACAGGGGAACAGTGAATGCTTACATCCAAGTTGTTTGGTTGCAAGGAATTATTTCAAAGTTTGGGATTGGTAGTGCTTTGTACACTGTCATATTTTGTGACAATAAAAGTACTATCAAGATCTCCATAGATCCAGTTACCAAGTAGAGGAACAAACATGTTGAGATACACATGCACTACATCAGGGAGTTGGTGCATGACATGACCATTGTTCTGCAATAATGCCCTACAAATGAGCATATTGCAGATATCTTCACCAAGATATTTACTGAGAGAAATTTCACTTAACTCCATTCACTATTCACGGTGATTTCATCAGGGTAATCAGTTGCTTCTTTAGTGTTCATCTCGAGGGGGGTTTTCCCTATTTCCTCACTTAGCATTTTATTTTGATTATTGTTAGAATTACATTTTGTACAGGGTGACATATGGCCTTTGTTGTCGGTGCCCTAGCAGTTCATGCATTTTATTTTTACTCCTCCTAAGTATAGATTAAGGGGGGGTCCTGGAGTCATTACCCAACACACACACCTATTTTGGTCAATTTTGGCCTAATTAATCACTATCCTAAGTTAGTTGACTCAAATTGGAATTAGATCAGCACACCCATGCCTTCCTTCAATTAAGGAGGCCAACTAAGCCTTCTCCTTCAATCAGGGAGGATAACAAAGCTTCCTCCTTCAATCAGGGAGCAATTATGGGGTGATCTGGGTGTCATAAGTGCATCAAATAGCTAACTGATTGTTGTTTCACCTAACAATTAGTTAAGTTGAGTTGTAAAGGATCCTCCCCCATATCATTGTCTATTTTGGGCTGATTTGGGTGAACTAGAGTGAGTTAATGCGCCTCCAACAACTTCTGATGACCAATATCAGTGCAATTCACTTCATCAGAGCTATCTGGAGTTATTGATGCACCCCCACTATTTATTTCCATGCAGATTGAGTTACATTCAGTAAGAATCAGTCATTTATTGCACTCCAATTCAGTTAGGACTCGGTTGAGTCAATTATGGCTAGATTAGTGGTTAACTGGTGTGTTCACTGTGGCTAACAGATTGATAAGCTACAGTCATCCATTCAATTTTAATGACCTCTAGTGAATTCGAATTGTCTCCATTGCATGCAAGTTTGCATGACATTATATTGTATTATTCATTCCATTATTGATTATACAGAGTTGCAACCTCCTATTGCAGTACCGTTATGTCATTTCATGGCTAATTTGTCTTGAATCTGTGCTTTGTCTCAAGATTGCTGTGACAGAATTAATAATAACATTATAATGTTACAATATCACTTAACCTTCATAAAACATAATGAAAAAAATATTAGCATAACTAAACCTAATCAATACTAATCTTATTTAATAATAATAATTACTACTATAGTTATAATTATTCAAAATGTAACATGCCATTATTCAACACTCTTCAATATTAGTAAACATAGTCAACATTCTAGAAACCATAGTCATGTTAATCAATATTGGTTATTATTAGCCATCTTTAATTAACAATAGTCAACATTAATTAGCATTATTGACTTAGAAAAATAATACTTATCATAAATCAACATTATTCACATGAGAATGCGACAAAAGATGAATTTATATGTGAAATGTTGATATGTTACATAACCTTCTTTATTCTTTATTGAAAATTGCAAGCCAATGTTACATAACATTATGTACATACAAAAAAATGTATATTTTTGATCAGCTGATAGCTCATGTAGGAAAAGACTCCGAAATTCTTCAGTAAGTCCCACAACAAAGCAAAAAATAGTAAAAACCAGTATTGCTGTCGTAAGTATGCTGCAATGTTCAAAAGATAAAAAAGATGATTTCTTTGACAACCTTTAGCAACTTGTTCAAAATATAAATATATGCAAACTATTTAAGAACATTCCTCTATGCAAAAAATATATAATGTTTTGTATTAGTAAATATAAGAAAGTTTTTTTGTAAAACTGTAATAAAAGATAGAATATTGCTCAATCTATAAATGGTCTGTCGTAATATTCATGCATGCTTCCCTCTTGATGTTCTCTTAACTTCTAAATCCCTAGAGTCATATGCAACTCCTCCGTCGAGGCTTTTTCTTCCTCTTTGTTGTTATCCCTGTAAACATGTCGGCATTAAAAGGAAACAAAAGAGTTTAGAACCTCTTTAATGGAAGATAAGATGTTGGAAAGTATTAGATTTATGAATTGTTGAGTATTGTGAAATAGAGAATCCCGAAAGGGGATCCTATTTAGATACGGACCATAAATATTAAAAACGGTAAAACCCCATAGAACCAATTCCATACCCCATAGGTTCAAAGCCTTGATAGTTCTTTCATTCCATCCGATTACCGGAACCCCCTTGACAGTTTCTTGTAACAACAAAATATCAGGGTGTTCCAAGCCAACCACCATCTTGAGTGCTGATATTTTATGGGGACTAGCCAAAACTCGACAGTTGAAGGACATAAGTTTCATCTACGACTCTTCTTCTAGGCTTGCACTACTTTAAGCGCCCTCTCAATAGACTGTTGTTTCCCTTCCAAGAGATCCTTTTTTGCTTTAGATTGTGCCTTGGAAGTAAAGGATTTCCTTCCTCTCCCCTTAGAATCTATGTGCGTATATTTTCCCAAACCTCCTAAGGCCATCTTGGAGCAATATTGGAGGAAATAGCCAGAATCTGACGAGTTTGGAGGGGATAGAGGAGAGTTAACATCATCGATAACATGGTTAGGTTTAGTAGGTAGGGGAGACTCCTCCAAAGAAGAAGAAGAGATGGGTAAAGTCACTGGTGTGAGATGAGATGAGATAGTCAAATTTTTTAAACCCTCCACCCAATCCAAACCAGAAAGAGTAACATTATTTGCAAATAAATTTAAGGAAGGGGGAAGTGAGAAAGAGGAAATACTTAAGAACAAAATCTGGACGTCGACTGGTCTACCCATCTCCACGTATGACAATGGCACCGACTCCTCCTCCTCTTGAATGCTATCATCCATCTCAGCACTAACAGGGTCCATAGGTGTCGAGGGTAGAGTAGAAGGTGATTCAATAAATCTCTCTGCCACCCCAGCCTCCTTTTCTCCTTGCTGGTGCCGATGACCATTGAGGGTCCTAACTGGGAGCTTGAAATATGAGATCGGGTGCCCACACGCATGACAACTCCTGCAATGAAAAGGGAAATTTTTATAGTCCAAATTTTTCTTAACAACATAGGCCCCCCCAACTCAACATCATGTCTTCCGCTAGCCCTTCTCGAACATTTAAGCTGACCAATATTATGGAAACCTTCAATTGTTTAGTCTCCAGGAAGGAGAGGCCTACTTTTAATAATGTCCCCAGAATTTTCCCAATGTTTTTAAAATGTTCCTCTGTCTAGTATTGAAGTGAGAGCCCTGGAAGACGCACCCACAATGGCACAATATAATCTCCTTCCCTGATGGCATCGAAAATGGGGTGCCAAGGTTTGATAAGCAGAGGTGAATGATACAATGTCCAGTTGCGGGTTAAAACCCAATGACGATGTTCTATTTGCATTAAGTTAAATGCAAACAACCCTCTGGAACAAATCCCAGGGCTCCAATGAGCTATCCAGTGCCCACTATACCGCAGTTTGCAGAGAGAAGACTCCACCTAGGACTTGCCCCAACAGAGTTTGATTAGCCATATCTAGAACTCGATGGCGAACAATTTACTCACCCATTACGTATTTGTATCCATCCCTCTTTGATTTAATCAAGTTTTTATGATTCCTCTTATGACCACCCCTTCTCCCAGCCCTCGCTTCGGCCTCACTACAGCAGCTTGTTCCAAAACACCCTTCCCATCCTGGAATAGGGAAGCCTTGCTGCTCAAGAGGTCCAATGAAATAGGAAATAGAACCTTGTTCCTCCTCCCATAGAGATCCGTAGCCTATAGACCCTAAAGGATTCAAGCCTCCACCCAAGTCCGTCGCTGAGCCTGATCCATTTACCACACCCTCCACCACCCCACCATGTTCAAACTATGCTACAACATAACCTACCCGCACCATCAATGGTGTGTAAACAACTACCTCACTCCACCTCTTCCTGTTATGAGCATCTCCAGTAGTTCCCTCTCCAATGAAATACTGTGAACCCTCAAGAAACTATAACGATGGAGGGGAAGATAGCATAAATTTTGAAGGGGAGAAACCCTCCACATGGTGCACAAGAGAAAAAAAATAGCAGCAAATCCTTCAACCCATGGAGGAGGGGAAACCTCCACCTTATCAGGCCTGCTACCACCTATCAAAACCCACATGTCACCTACCTCCACCTTGTCGCTTGAATAGTCAATCTTCTTACCATCTTCCATCCTGTCAGTAAAAAGGATAAAAATAGTAGTAAACCCAAGAATTACCTGCAGGTAAAAAATGAACCCATTTCTTGTCCAGGAATACAGATAAAAACATATTTCCCCAGGTTAATATGAACTTCCTCCTGACGCCAACCTACCAGCTGACGAAGCTTCCGTTAGCAAGTCGTACAGGCTCATTGCTCCTTCGAGGCCCTACAACGCTAATCTAACGACGCTTCATCGCATATCCGACTCATGTATTGCTGGACATGCGGCAACTATGTAGTCAGATATATGACATTTTTGAAGTCGAATATCCGACGAGGAAGAGTCAAAACTTTGACAGTAGAAATGTAAGTTGGAAATTTGACAACTAATTCTACAATTTAAAAAAAATTAATCAAAATTCAAAATTTCAAATTGAAATCCGACAAAACAATAATTTTCGTCGGATTTTGTCATCGAAGTTTGTGTTGAAATCTTGTTTTGGGAATACAAGAGATATTTTTGCCTCAACATATGAAATCAAGGAGGAGTTGAAAAAGATGACGAAGATGAACTAATGCAACCAATGTTAGGAGTCTCCCTTTAGAGATATCCATCAAATGGAGGAAGTTATTCATTTATTTGGTTTATGGCTTCCCAAGCAAGCTTGAATGGAGGAATGTCTCTCATTTTGCAGTATATTTTCTATGTTCTTCTATAAATTTTTGTGTAGTTGGTTTGTATGGATATATTCCAACCTTTTTTTGGACAAGGAAGGAAATCCTGTTGGAAAATTTTGCAAATTTATAGAAGTTGATGTAATAGGGATTCTTCCTCGGGAAGTTTTATCATCTAGACCATGGATATATTTTTTTAATGGTTGGCTATGTACAACCTTTTTAATATAATACTATTTTTAGTTTCTGTTAAAAAAAAGAATAAAACGACCTAGTTAACTAAAGTGTTTTGCATCATGATACTTGAGTTAAACTAAAAGACGACACTTAAGTCACGACACTTAAGTTACGACAATTAAGTTATGACACTTAAGTTATGCCACTTGAGTTATGACACTTGCACGACAACACTTGATTTATCATCCTAACTAAGTGTTCTAACATCTAGTTGGAAGGTGAGTTTATCCTAAAGTTAGAAGATAAAAGATATATGCAAAGAATGAAAATTATTTCTAGTTGTTATTCTAGATTGTTGAGATAAATGTATAGAGTGAATTTAGACTTGATGGTTGTTGGGCCTAGGGAAATATAGGAAAAATTCAGTTAGAATTCTACCCAAGTATGAAAAGAGTCGGGTCACAAGAAGTAAAAGGAGTCGCACAAGAAGTAGAGAAGGAACATGAGAAAGAAAAGAAGAAAAAGGAGTTGCGATAGAATTAGTCGTGGAAGGAAGGAAGACAAGGTAGAATAATTAGTAAGGAAGGAGGACGTGACATAGGAGGAACATAAGAAGACAAAGAATACAGAGCTAAGGGAAGACACACCCAAAGAGTAAGTTGTGATAGGAAAAGAAGAGAGTTCATGACAGACGAGAGTCCGTGATGGAGGAGGAACAACAACATAAGGAAAGGATGCGACAAGGAAGGATGTGACAGAGTTAACCATGTCAGAAGACGTATAGTGGCGCAACAAATACAAAGCAACAATTCAGAAAGATCGTGGGTATGAGGTCGACAGAAGCCACACGTAGGAAATCATCTTTTTAATTCGGGTCATTAGTTCCTACTAACATGTGTCGATAGAATAGGAAAGTAAACCTATTGGCTAACTGTATTAAATTGGTTCAAAAAAACTTGTAAGAGTCTATCAAAGGAGAAACCCAAGCTGTATGTGGGTTAGCCTCTTTGGTATCTGGTCATGTTAGACACTCGTTGGTCATTTAGTGAAATTCTTATTGTATTGTCTGTTAGTGTGTTGAGTCATAGAGAGGAGTCAAAGAACATGGAGCTGAGTGCACATGAGTGTAGAAGAGATTGAGTCGATCCAGGCTGTGTACAGATTGAAAGTAGAGTTGTAGAGGATATTGAGTCGATCCAGGCTATTCGTGGATCATCAATAGAGTTAAGTAGAGAAGGAATAGTGACAAAAGACTAGAGGGGATGAGAGGAGAAAGAAGTCTGTATATATAAGAAAGAGATATCTAGAATAGTGTATGCATCTTAGTGCGTAGACCAAAGGTGCCATATATTTCTCAAGCAAGATGAATATCACCTTTGTGGTTTTTCTCGGATGGGTTTCCACGTTAGATACTGTTTCAAATTTGTGAATAATGAATGTGATGGAGATGCATATATATGTTACTGTGAATATGTGCTTATGTATTTTCTTATGAATGAGGTTATATGTATTTGTCGCATTGTTATTGTTGAATGTGACCATGCTGCATTGGGATTGTTTTTATAATACCTATCAAAGGATGAGTTATAGTGCAACTAAATTGTGTGTAATAAGTATAAACACCCACCCATCAGCCTCTGTCGAGCACCTTGGTAGAATACAAAGGGACGAGAAATCCCCCAACCAATTCGAGAAACCTGGTTCTGGCAGTTACCCATAGAAATATATACCGAGTATCACAGGTGCTACCAACTGATCCTTGATATGTTGAGCCAATATCGTGGGATTTATTGCACACCAAGGAGGGATTGAACCTAGGTGTAATAGATTCCAATGCCAACAAATGGTTCCATTATGGGGACCATGAATCATTTTGGTGAGGGATATGTTGTGGAATCCGACGAAGGCTGAAATCTAGGACTGGATGGATTTCAAAGAATTAGAGTTTTCAAAAGAAGAGAGTAAAGGATCTCGGTTGAATACAACAGAGTGGTTGGGCCGATATCTCTACACGGATATTCACAATATTTTATTTTCCGAATTTCCTATTGTGTTTCTCGAGTGGTTTTTGAAGTTGGTAACCCAATAAATAAATTTTTAAGGAGGAGAACCGACGGAGTGGAATCCTCTGTTGATTCAGTGACTAAAAAGTGTGAGCAATTCTGTGTCAAGGGGTGTTAATTTTTGGGTGGATACCATTTTTTAAGGATATATTATTGAGTTTGTTGTTGACACAATAAACTCATATAGTGAGGCATAGATAAATTTTTTCCAAGGACCGTGCATAATATATTTGTTATCCTTGAAAAATTGGATAAATATGCTCGTTTGTGAAAAAGGAATCTTACGAATGTAACAATTGAGGGATATGCACATAAGGTTGGATATGTCACTACAGAACTATGTGAAAAATGGTGAAAACTAAGTTTATATGTTCCCTGGAGATAACAGAAATGAACTAAAGGCTAGTTATTTAAGAAGTGGAAGAATATTTAGGTTGGTAAAGAGAAGAAAGACCATCATAGGAAGAGGAAGTTGCAGTAATACTAGAGGAAAATACTACGATCTTGTGTCGCACGTAGAAGAAGGATCTTGTGATGAAGAAGAAGAGTATCAACCAATATCCAAAGGATAATAAGAATCATAAGAATCAACCAAAACTACAAGACCAAAACATGAGTATGGTACACCTACGACACCGTGCACATTGCTAGAGGTAAGATCTAGAAACTTGTCTCCAAGAAGATTTGTGAATACTAGTAATACTAATGCTGTGAATAAAGGACAAGGGAGTCTGACTACTCTAATTTTTTTCCCAAGTGTATCAGGATCCAACATAATTGCTATAAAATATATTAAGTTTCCAATATTGAATGGAAATGGGTTGGAAGACCCAGAGCAACATTTGGTTTCTCTATAAAACCGTATGGACTGTGCAACACATCCAAGATGAAGACATAAAGAAAGCACAGATGGTCACGACTCAACAAGTCCATGCACTATATTGGTACATGAAGGTTTCTATAGTGCTAGTAGAAGTTGCACAGAAAATGCTCGACCATATTTGAGTTGGAATGATAGATGAGTTCAGAAAGCCGAAATCTAAGTCGTAATGCATTACAAAGATTAAAGAAACCAAATAGTTACCTACAGATTCTGTCTGGGAGTTTGACCAAATATTTAATACATAATGGCCAAACTAAGCTTCTATATGTTGGACTTACAACATAAGGAATTTTTCATTGTTGGGTTGTCACCGCACATCTGGGTTCCATTGATGCAACATAAGATTGTGTCGCATAAAGAAGCTCTGGAAATAACAATGAAGTTGGAATCATTGCCGATTGGAGAAAATGGTGCAGGAATGATGCAAATTTAGTTGCAACTAGATAACCTTACACTGCAACTCCAGGACATCAAGAAAGTGAAAGAGGCTCAAGAAGAGATATGGTGTACAAGATGTATAATAGAAGGACACCATAAAGATAATTGTATGAAACTCATGGACTATGTCGCAGTAGGAACACCAAATCTGATAAACACCCAAGGTATGCCTTGGTGTAGAATATGTAAAACTAGAGGCCATCGGTAGAAGAATGTTTGTATCTGTAGAAAATTGTAAGTACACTAGCTAGTTTGTATTGTAATATTTGTAAATCTGTAGGACACGATGAGAAATATTGTAGAGAATTTGAGTTGTTTCAAGAGAAGACGATGGATACCTACTTGATTAAGAATGATGAGAAAATGAAAGTTGAATGAGCACAAGATCAATATCATCTTGCTCAATATCCACTAACACAATTTCAAAAAATGCAATATCCTCAATTGCAATATCAACAAAATAAATATCTGTTGCAACAACACTGCCCTAAACCTAGGGGGGTGGAAATTTTCAAGGCTAAGGTCAACAACAACAAGAAGGAGGAGGATTTGGGTGAGGAAGAGGCCAAGTCATATGTTATAACTGTGGACAACCAGGACACTTTGCTTGTTATTGTGCAAGTCCTACGAAGACCTGTGCGTATTGCAAAGCATTTGATAATAATGTCGAACAAGGTACACAATTAATTGTGAAGTATCAGGCTCAAACTGTGGGAAATACAAACCCTCTGTAGAATCCCAATCCAAACCCCGATCAGAACATCCACATTATTTTTTCCAATACAAAGGAAGCAAACATTGTTGTCATCACAAGGGGAGGTGCTGCAACTGGAGCAAACAAGGACACACAACATGGAAAATCGCAGGTGCAACTGATGACACAAAATAAAGTATCATTCGATGCCCAAAAATAAAATTAGTTATTCTTCGACACCCAACTGGAATTTTTTGACACAAATCAAGCGTCGACATCTGGAAAAGTAAGAGAGATGCTAGAAAGGTTTGATCAAATACTTACGAAGCAACCAACGAGAAATGCTAGTAAGCTCAAAGAATTTTTCAAAATTTGCTTAGCGCTAATCCATTATAAAGATGTTGTCACACAATTGACAACACTTGTAGAGGAGACTCTAGAAGAGTTGTGACCCGAAGGAAGAGTTAACCATGTCAGAAAATATTAAAAACTGGTCGCGATATGTGGATGACTACGTAGATAACAAAATATGACATGGATTATATCATCTTAGATATATGCTCCGATGTCAATATATTGACAAGGAAGGCATGTGAAAGCATGAACAAGCCACAACTAGATTGGTATCCCATTCAATTAAGGCTAGAAAATTAGTCGAAGGTTCTACCCTTTGGTAGATTGACTCAAGTACCTATCGAGGTAGAGGGTCTGAGAACGTATTCAGACTTTGAAGTGATTGACATCGTCAATAATAAAAACCATATCTTGCACTATTAGGGATTGACTGGGCAATAGATAATCAGACCATCATCAATTTTAAGAGAAGAATCCCATCATTTGAAGACTCAGAGATAAGGGTGGTAGTGCTAATTGATCCACTGCAAGGATAGAGACATGTTGAACCAGTAAACAATGAAGGACAAGGTGATTACCGAGATCATATATATAACATTATGTCCTTGGGAGATGAGTATATAAATCCAATAGATGATGGAAAGTTGAGTGGAGGAGTGTTAGCTCCTGTACATCTAATTCAGGTGAAGCATTGCAAAATTAGCAAAATCGAATGCACGAACTTTCCATGAGAAGATGCACAAGAATTGCAAGGTCTGTGCGATGGGTAGGAGATGAGGAAAATGAGCTACCCAAATATGAAAGTTTTCCTAACCTTGCATCTTTTCTAGCAGAATTTGAAGCAAAAGTTACATAATCACAGTGATTATCTGCCTTGGAATTTGAGTTGAAAGAAATGCCCGCTAGATGGTGGGGTGCACATAAAAAATATATATCTGCAAGGACATAATGTAGAAGATTGCTGGAGATCATATTTGGAGAAGAGATCAGTTATATTGGCCACAAGTATACATGATTGAAAAATTCTGTCAAACATATTGAACACTATCACATGACATGGCAGGAATATCCACGATAAGAATGGGTTCATAACTTCATACATACATTGAACATGATACCAAGGAATTGGTATACATCTGTTGAACTGTGATGAGGAACTCTTGAGTGGGAATAAATAACCACTAGTTTCACACATACATTTGAGTTCAAAGATAATCATCGAACAATTGATGCTGCATTACAAGTAATGAAAGATAAGATATTTGAGGAAATCCCTATTGCAGTGAAAAATTTCCATCAATGCAACATGGAAATCCACCATTGGATGGAGTGCTACAATGTCATGGGAGAAGCAGATGATGATGACCCGCCTGACATAAACATACCTGAGTGAAAAGGTATGCACATAGTGGAAGGATTTGGTATCTCTGGTGACCAATACTTGAGTCAAATCAAACTTAGGTCAAGAAATTTAATATTGGCTCGCTTAACAATCCAAAGTTCACCAATATTGGAGATTATTGGGATGAAGAGATTGTAGGAAAGATCACTAATTTATTACATGAGTTTAAGGATCTTTTCCCTACCATATTTTCATAGATGAAGGGAATAGTTGGATATCTCGATGAAATGAAAATACCTTTGAGGCATAACGCAAAACCACTCAAGCAGCGACCATATCTATTGAATCCATGAAACAAAGAAAAGGTCAAGGCTGAATTGGATTGAATTGGCCTTCCTTGTCCCTCTGTAGACTCTTTAGACCCCATGGAATTATATTATCCTTTGATGTTCCAATATCATCCCTAAAAAACCCCTGTTTATTGTTGTACACGACTTTTGACCTCAAACCTGTGTACATCGAGATGTGTGCACAAGTCCAAGTATTTTTGGATTTTTCCTCATAGGAGTCTGAAGATCCTGACTCTTGTCCTCCATATGCCTTGAGATTACTCAAATTCAACCCTCCATTACCCTTTTGGAGTGCTATATAAGGAACCTCTTCAATACATTGAAGAGGAGGAATTGAAGAGAAAAGAAACTATAGTCCATTTTTTCCTCAGTTTGCTTGCACTTGAGTCTGCATCCCTTTGTCCCTTTGGAGCACTTTGTGTTCTTCCCAATATTTCCTTTACTTGTGAGGTTTCTATTGAGAGATGGAGGATTGAGGTGGTGGAGGCCCAGGTGGAGGACTCAGTTTCTCCAGTTCGTAGATGTGCCGACAGAGGTTGTCAGTATTGTAATCTCTGATTTTATTAATAGAAATATATTTTCCTATCCATTTATGTGCATTTGAATATGAATATTAAAACCATGGATGAGAGTTGTGTTTAGGATTTCATATAGGAAGTTTCTCTCCATAACATAATTGGCGACTCCACTAGGGAAGTTCCTAGTTGTTTTTTATTTGGGATTGGGGGCACAATGTGTTTTATACTTGCTCTCTATTTCTCCCCATTTGTGTGTCGAATTTTATAGTATGTTCATCCATTGACACTCCCCTTGATTACTTTGACCACTATCCTTCTTTTTACCACTGTCTTCTCTGTATACCCGGGTTTCAGCTGAACAGTCGTGTACATACGTGGGTTTTAGCTGAAAAGACACATACATACGCTGTTGTTCCTTCAACAGTAACGTACATCCTCCCTTTTGGTTGAGTCTTTGATGTGAGAAGTTTTTGGGTGGGTTGTAAGTGTGGCTGGGTCCTCCTGGGTTCTGATGTTGTCTGTTGACTGCTTCTATTGTGACCAGAGACTGGTTTTTCATTGATTTTTTCTTTGAAAATAGTTTTAGTCATTTATATATATTTTTTCCATTTGTTCATTTACTCTTTTTATCTCAGTGTCTTGCTAGGATTGTGTTTTATACTTGTTGCAGAGACTAATATTTTTAAATGACTTTTCATGCATTTTTCATTCTTTTATATTGAAAATACAAAATAATTGCATTCTTACTTGCATTTCACTTATGGATTTAAGGAGGTACTTGTATTGGATTGCTTGGATGAGAGTTGTGTTTAGGCGTTCATATAGGAAGTATTGCATTGACATTGAAGTAAAATTTATGCATATCATGTAGTGACATACCCTGTTTTTCATTTCGACAAAATTGCACTTGCCATTGTTTGTTAGGTGTGCACATTTATTCCACTGCTGAGTCATAACTTCATTTGTTTCATGACCATTTCCCTTTGAGTAATCACAGCCAATTAAAATCAACGCTTAATAAAATTAATTACACTCTTTCTTTTATAGGGTGTATCAACAATATTATGTTTTAGGGTCTTGGAATAGTTCATTGTGAGTTAATTCTCCAAGACCACTAAACAAAACAAGTAGGTGTCTGTCTAGGTGAGATAGTGAAATCCTTGGTATAATTAGTTTTTCTCAGGACACTCCTCTTACACAAGAGTTAAGCACGAGGCAACATGCATGATTATGATTGGGATAGCCCTTGGTCACTTTTGTGAGTGCCGAAGATATTTTTAGGATTGTATTCGTATTTGGGGGCTCTTTCAGGAGTTTTGGGCTTTGCTACCCTACCCATACGGTCAATCCACATGAGACTTTCCACCTAAGCATCGATTATATTGGGGTGACCTTACTTGCCTTACCTAGGTATCATAGGGGGTACTTGTAGAGGTTATTCTGTAGGTGTCCTGACCAGGTAGGGGTGGGACAACATCGTCGCTTTACGCATTGAAGCTGAGGGACACTATAATTGGTTACACACCTCTGCTTGTAGTGTATGGGAGTTTCGAGCCTCTCCTAGGAGAGACATACCTGCTGCATTCAGGAGCTCATTCATCCTCCCCTTGGCTTGCTTTCATTTTGGCTATAGATTTTCTTAGGAGTGTGCTATTTATGCACTAGTTGGCCTTTGGGATTGTGGTTACTTGAGTATATTTATGCTCTCTTGAGTTCGGATCCTTTTATTTTTGGCATTCCTGGTATCCAGTCACCCATCCTTGGTCCTAGTACGGACCCTATTTTTATTCCCTACGCTCGGTCTTTACACCAGTGGTCACCCTCATGGGGGTTTTAGTGGATACATGAATGTTGGGTCTACACCTTATATTCCTTCTTATGTCCCATCATCCATTGAACTGTTTACTTTGAATGTATTTGTCATGATTAATCCTCCATGTAGCCTGTAGTTTGGAATCTGTAATGACTGTTTCCAGTTGTTTTGGACTTATATTATTGTCATAAAGGGTCCATTTTGTACACTCTCTCTGGGGCTTTGACCCGTTGTTCCTATCATAGGTATAATGTCTAAACTGGCATATAGGTTAGGATTTCACATCTGCTTGCATTATGCATTACCTTATGACCATTTCATCTTGACATTAGGTACAAACCCAATCCACGATATCACATAACCTTCATGCTGCTATTAGAAGTGGTATTATGTGAATGGCAGAGCTTTCCTATACATGGGTTCCCTAGTTAGATCCTATTTTGCATTTGGTACCAATGCTGAGATGCCTCCTTTAGGTTGTGGGAGTCCCTTTTTAGTCCCTCCATGTCCTTGAGCAAGAGCTTCATACTCCTCTTGAACTTTATGCTGGCCATTCCTCGGGACTCCCTTGTATATATCAAGTTGTAATTGCATTTTCATGAGTTTTTCTTGCCTTCTTGAGCTTTATGACAGCTCTCTGACTTTGAGTTATCAGCCGTATATCCCAAGCTTGTCTCATGTCTAGCAAAGAAGATCCTTTTTACATATCTTTTGCAGCTTGATCATCCCTTTTACCGGGAGGAGACCTTCCCCCGAGTGTCATTATCCTACACATATATCCTTGCATTGAGCATAGGAATGTTCCATTTCTTGGAACTAGTTTGATTTCCCCCTGTCACTCGTCTCATCCTAGATTTGTACTATAAAGCACTTTTATTCTTTTTCAAGATTTTCAAAATATCTGAAAAAGTCTAAAAAAATAAAATAACCAAAAATATGGACAGGAAAAGATATTGTCTTTGGCAGCAGTTGAGTCATGTCACCTTCAAATAGAGCACTATATATCACATCTATTGGTTGGGTTATTAGTTTGAATTTAGGAGATGTACTCGTTCCTTTGATTTAATCTCCACCGGCTGGTTAAGCTTCCAGTCCCTATGGAGCCTCTGTTGATGCCTCCTATGTCACGGAGATGTACCACTTTGCATATTGAGTCCATGCTGCCTACCTTCAGTCACCATTCACATTTATGCTCTTCTTCGAAGGAAGTTGAAGCCTGATTCGGCCATTCCTCAGTTATCTTGACTTTGCATGTAGATCATTCCTGGTACTGTTACTGGTTCATGCACATCTTGTTCTTCCACATTATATAGCATTGCTGAGTACCTCATATTGGTTAATGGGGGATGCCTTAATGCCCTCCTTCCAGCGGATTCCATTCCATCGACATCAAATCATTTATTCTGGAATAGGATTCTAGAGTCATTTGAGTGCCTTGAGACATACACTCATCAGTGGTAGGTTCTCTCACCATTGAAAATCTTGGGAATACATCAATGTCCCATGATTGATGAATTCTTCCAAGTGTTCGACCTAAACACATTTATTCACACTTGTTAGATTGCACTTTGTACCTTGATTCCCATTTTCATTATTGGTGGGTGATCTCGCGTCTGTTAACGATAAACATCAATGACCGGTAATGAGACATGGACTACTATGTTTGATCTCGACACATCTATTCGCATAGTAGTACATGTACTCGTAGCGGTTCATGTAGAATACCAACAGGGACTTCTCTTAGTGAACATCTCACATAGCACATGCGATCATGGGATATTAAAGAATACCCTTAATTTCTAGAGATATTGACCCAAACCCTTTTTGTTGAAACCCCCTCCCAATACTTAAAACCTCCTCCCCGCCCCTTTTTATACCTCAATCCTTATAAACCACCCTACCCACGCCCACCTTAAACCCCTCATCCCCCCTAATACCTGCAATATATTGATTCAATTTTTAATAATTTTAAAACCCACAATATGAACTAACATGATTGGATATTGGTTAATAAGTGAAGCCCCCATGAGAATACCTTCTAGCTTGGTGGCATTCCATGTATGCCACCTCCTTGATCATTCTAGTGTTCATGAGATATCAACTCTCGTGATTTGATTCCCGTGTATATCATATATCTTCAACCACTATGGAGATCCTAATCCCTTGTATATCTTCATCCACTTTGGATATTCTGATCTATTGTATATTGTACGTGGCGATGACCACACATGTCACATTTTGTATATCATGCCTATTCATGGCCATTGTACTATTATGTATCTAGGATTTCTATATGTATTTGCAGTCACATGCAGAGATTGATCATTGTATTGTAACGATGAGTAACTTGTTCTTCCACCTGGGTCTTCATTACTCCACTTTTGGAATGGATTTTATATTGTATTTCGGCCATCATATTATCCCTCTGACCTCACACATTAGGGGGCATCTATTATAGCTAATTTTACCACACATGGTTGATCACATATTTATGGCCTTCCCTGTCCCTTTGCATACTCTTTAGACCTTGTGGATGTATATTATCCTTTGATGTTCCAAGATCATCCCTAAAAAACCACTATTTATTGTTGTACATGAATTTTAAACCTATACTCACGTTTACACACGAATTTTGACCTCGAACCCACATACATCAGGATGTGTGCATAAGTCCAAATATTTTTGGAGTTTTCCTCATAGGAGTCTGAAGATCCTGACTCTTGGCATTCCATATGCCTTGAGAGCACTCGGATTCGACCCTCCATTACCCTTTTGGAGTGCTATATAAGGAACCCCTTGGATACATTGAAGATGAGGAATTGAAGAGCAAAGAAACTATAGTCCATTGTTGCCTCAGTTTGCTTGTACTTGAGTCTGCATCCCTTTGTCCCTTTGGAGGACTTTGTGTTCTTCCCAATATTTCCTTTGCTTGTGAGCTTGCTATCGAGAGATGGAGGATTGAGGTGGTGGAGGCCCAGGTGGAGGACTCGGTTTCTCCGGTTTGTAGACATGCTGACAGAGGTTGTCACTATTGTAATATCTGATTTTATTAATACAAATATCTTTTCCTATCCAATTATCTGCAATTGAATATGAATATTGAATCCATGGATGTGTTTAATTGTTTATGCATTGTTGAATATATATGCTAGATTAGGTCTAACACATTATTATAGGGCATGCTTGCCTTGTTTGTTGTTGTTGAGAGTGAATTGCTAATGCAAGCGTGAATTGGAAGTTCCTAGTTTCTCTCCGTAACCAAATTCACATCAAAGAATCAACCAAAAGGGAGGATGTACGTAACTATTGAAGGAAAAACAACATATGTACGTGCCTTTTCAGCTAAAACCCACATATGTATGAGAATGTTCAGCTGAAACCCACATATACAGAGAAAATAGTGGTAAAGAGAAGGATAATGGTCAAACTAATCAAGGGGAGTGTCAATAGATGAACATACTATAAAATGCAACAAAGAAATGGGGAGAAATAGAGAGAATGTATAAAACACATTGTGCCCCCAACCCCAAAGAAAAAGCAACTAGGAACTTCCCTAGGGGAGTCACCAATTTTGCTACGGAGAGAAACTTCCTATGGCTTGGGGTGTACCACAACAGACAGCTTTGACACTAGAAATTGATATTTCCCAATATGAAAGAGAAACCAAACATCTAACACTAAGGGATTACTGAATCGTACCTTGTTCTGGAAGGTTGAAGTAGATCCCTGTTGAACTTTCCAATTCACTCTCAACAACAATAAATAAGACAATCATGCTCTATAATAATGTGTTAGAACTACTCTAACATATATATTCAACAATGCATAAACAATTAAACACATCCATGGATTCAATATTCATATTCAATTGCACATAATTGGACATGAAAATATATTTCTATTAATAAAATCATAGATTACAATAGTGACAGCATCTGTCGGCACGTCTACGAACCGGAGAAACCGAGTCCTCCACCTGGGCCTCCACCACCTCAATCCTCCATCTCTTGATAGAAAGCTCACAAGAAAAGGAAAGCCTGGGAAGAACAAAAAGTGCTCCAAAGGGACAAAGGGATGCAGACTCAAGTATAAGAAAACTGAGTCAACAATGGACTATAGTTTCTTTGCTCTTCAATTCCTCCTCTTCTATGTATCCAAGGGGTTCCTTATATATCAATCCAAAAGGGTAATGGAGGGTCGAATCCGAGAGATATCAAGGCATATGGAAGGCTAAGAGTCAGTATCCTCGGACCCTATGAGGAAAACTCCAAAAATATTTGGACTTATGCACACATCCCGATGTACGCGGGTTTGAGGTCAAAAGTCACGTGTACACATGAGTATAGGTTTAAAATTCACATACAACAATAAACATGAGTTTTTTAGGTATTATCTTGGAACATCAAAGGATAATATAATTCCATGGGGTCTAAAGAGTCTACAGAGGGATAGGGTAGGCCATAAATATGTGATCAACCATGTGTGGTAAAATCAGCTATAACAGAAGGTGTTATAGAACATGTCGAGGAATCAAAATGGATTAGTTTGATAGTTGTCTAGGATAGGAATACCTAATGTGAAGTAAGAATTTATGTCGACTTGAGAAAGTTGAATGATGCTTTCTTACATGACCCATTTCTGACTCCATTTACAGATGAAGTATTGGAGAGTGTCGGAGGACAGGAAATGTATTCATTCAGTGATGGATTTTCTAGTTACCATCAGATCAGGATTGCAAAGGAAGACCGACACAAGAATACCTTCGCAATGAAGTGGGTATGTTTCCAATATATGGTAATGCCCTTTGGACTTAGGAATGCGCGTGTGATTTTTTCTAGAATTGTAATAACTTCCTTTAAAGATTGCATACACAAATTTCTTGAAGTATACCTTGATGATTGGGCAATATTTGGGCTCATAAAATAACATATCGAGAGCCTTAGAATGATGCTAGAACGCTGTTACCAGTATCAAATTTCACTCAATTTAAAGAAATGTATCTTTTGCATCCCGTTTGGAGTTCTGTTGGGTCATGTGGTATGTCATGATGGAATTTCAGTCAACCCAGCCAAAATTGCGATCATTCTCAATCTACCACAACCTACTACCGTTAAACAGTTGAAAGAAACACTAGGACACACTGAATAGTACAAAAAAATTATCAAAGGATATGCAGAGGTGACTGCTCTGATGGAAAATATTTTGAAAAGAGATGATAAGTTTCAATGGACAAATAGTTGCTAAGAGAGTCTGGACACATTGAAAAACAAGATTTCTACTGCACCGATACTTGTATTTCGAGACTGAAAAAAGGATTTTCATGTTCATGTCGATGCATCATCTGTCGCGATCGATGTGGTGTTTACGCACCCAGGTGGAGGTTTGATGGACCATCCCATTTCCTTCTCTAGTATAAAGTTGTCTACTACATAGAAAAATTATACCATGACGGAAAGAGAAGGTTTAGCAATGGTATATGCACTGCAGAAATTCAAACGTTATTTGTTGGGTGGACATTTTAAGATGTACACTAACCATTCTACATTGAAATACTTGATGAATAAGCCAGTGTTGGGGGGGAATATTTGGCAATGGCTTCTCCTCTTCTAGAAATTTTATTTTGAGATAATTGTTAAACGCGACTGATTGAATTTGGGACTAAACAATCTTTCAAGGATATAAAGTGGTGAAGATCCTAGTAACATGGATGATAATATCCCTGATGCGCAACGTTTTATGAGAACCATGTTTGATGATCATTATAGAGATATCATACAATTTTTGAGTATTGGTCATACGCTAACTGAATTCACCATTGCGCAGAAGAAACAGTTGGTTGTGCGAGCTGCGGATTTCCAATTGATCACTGGACAATTGTATAAGATGGCTTCTCGTGAGTGTTGGTAAAATTAGATGTTAATTAATTTCCAATTTTAAACTATCAACCCGAGATTCATAAGCTTTGAGGTAAAAGAAAAATATGTGTGAGGTTAAAGTTTTAACCAGTCTACCGATAAATGAAATAAACAAAACAATAAAATTCGTATAGCTCAACACCTAAGGAATAAGCCTCTTATTGAGTGACCATAATATCTCACGACTTAGCTCATTAATCTACACATCGATGAATTGAATTTGTCATATGGAATATCAATTGTAAAAAAAATGTAAAATATAGAAATCAAACTAACGTTAAAAAACTAATTACAGATTACAAATGTCCAACTAATTACAATTTCCAAATTACAAATTAATTACAAGTTACAAACTAATTTCCAATGACAAACTAAATAAAAAATTCTATAAGCTATAAAGCTTAATCTAATTTATAAATTATCTACTTTACATAACACTAATTCAAATGAAACACTAAATGATTAAATTAAATTCTAAAAAAGAAATTTAAATTTTCAAACTACAAACTAAATATTACAAACTAACTCATATAAATTACAAAGGAAAAATGTAAATTAACAAACTCATGGAAACTGCAACTACAAATCAAACTACAACTTAAATTACAAGCTACAAATCAAATTGCAAAGTAAATTACAAATTGCAAAACAACCACAATCCAAACAAAATAACTACAAGCTAAATTAAACTACAAGCATAATTAAATTACATACTAATTAAAAAAGTTATAAACTAAAATATAAAATACAAATCAAAGCTCTAACATTTACCACACTTTTAGTAAATCTTAATCTTAAAACAAACCGAATTTTACAACCAAGCATTAATATAAAACTTAAAGAAACAAGTTAAATCTTAAAACAATGTATTAAAACAAATTCCTTTTATATTTAAAATAATAGAAGATACATTTACTTAAGATTTACGATGCGACTCTAAATTTATATAAATGATTTTAAGTTGGAAGGGTAAATTCAAAGATGTATTGAATGAATCCAAACATTAGGAAGGGCTATGTAAACACAGCGAGAGTTTTTAAAAACATTTAAACCTTAAATTTATAGCAACGAAATCAGCACTCTCACTTTCATCCTTTTAGCCATCAATTACATTAACTTATGCCATTCCAAAAGGTCGATTTCCAAACACAAAACCGATATCAATGATAATAATGCATAATGATAATAATAAATATTTTCTGTGTCACTAACATGGCTCAGTAGATTATATTCTATGCAACTTTGATGTGTTTGCGTGTTTAAGCTGATTGTAGGTACACAGGGTTACTATCGAAGCATCACATTCCAGGTATCTACGATGTCCAGGGAGGGTCTTAAACCTCTGTCCTTCATTTGTTCTAGATCTGAACCATTCAAACCAGTGGAACACCTTACTGTCCGCAGAAGGTGAAATATTCCAGCTAACAAACCTGACGACTCCACTGGGGAATCGATATATGTATCAGTTGTTCTTATCTTCCTCAATTCTCAACTCTTGTCTGAATCTAGGCTCTTTCTCCAACTCTCTTTATTCAGATCTGCTTTCTGACTTAGTCAATTTGGGTTTGAAATTTCCAGATCTATTCAGATTTGAGTCATTTCGACCTTTTATGCTCTGTTTCCATACTCAATCTAGCAGTTTTTGCCTTGATCTAGTCCTTTTCTGACTTGATCTATCATTCTCTTTGTGTTTTGGTCTTCTACAGGGAACCGCGCCTATGTAGTGTACGAGGAGCAGTGCCATCGCCTGTACAAAGTGGGAAGCACGTGGTGCCACTGCATGTATCCTCTTGGCGAGGAGTAGTGCTAGGATAGAACTGCCCTGTCAACACCTGAGAAGCGTGGTGCCAGGTAGGCATCATTCGAGGGCCCTTTTTCCTCATTTTTTTTTGTAAAAATTTGAGTTGTGTTGCTTTCAGTCCTGCACTGTCAGGCTTGTGTAACAGAATCTGATGCTTGTGGCTTGCAAATTTTATGGTTTAAGAGTGGTTTGATTCAGAAATTCAAAAGCTAGATTAGGCTTTTTGATTGTTCATCTGCTTCTATGGTTGTTGGTTGTGTTTGCGAAAGGATTTCTTGTTTTCTGAAAAGCTTAGGGTGTTAGTAAGACCTCTTTTCGTTTCTGTTATATATACTAGAAGAAGAACACTAGATTAGCTTCTAGGTTTCATTTCTTGTTTGCATAGTAAACTTTTTTTCCCTTCCTTTAAAATTTTTTTTTTTGACTGAGACTAGGTTATCATCATTGAGCGTTGGACATTGGTTCTCTGATTGGATTTACGAGCTTTCGGGTTCTTCTTGTTCTTTCGTCTCTTATGCATTTAGAACTATCTCAATCAAAATAAAAAAATATGGTAGTTTTAAGTTAGATTTGCTTATGTTTTGAGAAAATTGAAAAAATAGAGTGCATTTGCATATAGTGTGCTTTTTGTTTTTCTTTTAGGAAAAGAGATTCTTCCCCTTCTTATTGCTTTCGGAAAAGAGAAATCAGTTTGGAAAAGTACTGCTTGTCTTTGATTTTGTGTTCAATACTGTTGTTTGGAATTTTTTTTTGGTTTTGAAACAAAAGAAAATACTCTCTTTCCCTCTTGTAAGTAAGTATATTGAAAGGTAAAGTGAAATATTTGCACAAGCATATTGCATGGTTTTAATTTTCTGTCAAAACATCATGCATTCACCTAACCTTCCACTTTAAAATTAATGGTAGTTATAGGTTAAAATTTACATAGCAATTGGAGTGATAGGTTAGAGACATGTTCGGGTGTCGTTAAGCGTAGGAGCTGTCGTTATTTGTTCACATTACATCCCAGGACTCGCGCGGTTCTTCCACGTACCGTTGGTATATCGAACGACCTTTCACGTACCCTTGAGGTGTATAGAAAGGTACTTCATGTAATCGATTGTATATTGGAAGGCCCCTTGTGTATGGTTATGCATTAGACAGCACTACTATCGATTCGAGCTCCCACGTACGTACCTTGAGTATATCAGGAGACCCCACTACGATACCCTATCCATCTAAGAAAATCCCTTTGGATATCTTGCTTGGAGCCATACACTGAAAACAATATTCGGGGAGATTACTACGCATGTACCCTCAAGGTATATCACGAGTGGAACCTTCTTGACAATCCTAGTGAGAGACCTGACTTTTTGAACTTCTCCTATCATTTTAAGTGCTTGTTTTGATCTATAGCTTGTGTAGGAAATTTTGTGTGTGTGTGTGTTTTCTAGATTTTCAGACCCTAGGTTAGATAGGAACTGTACAAACTGGCTGAGTTAAGACAGTCCAAAAGAGTACGAGGCTTCCCACCCGATTTTACTCCTAGTTTAGGAGAAAATCCAATGGAAGCCATTGATCAAGGAGATGCTCCTACCTCCCAAGTGGGAGATAATGTGGTTGCAGAAAGTGGAGTACCATATTATTCACACTCGCCTCCCTTGGTCCAAAAACCTTCTCGGGGAAATACCTTGTTCCATTCTCCCACAGAAGGTCATGTTGACGATACAACCCGTCCATATTATGGACCCAATGCTCCATTTTGGGATACTTCTATAGGACATGCCATTGATTCATTTGGCACCCGTTTAAACTCTTCTGAAGATGAAGAAGAACGTAGGAAATACCGTGCTGCCATTCTCCATGCACAAGAGATTGACAAGCAAATAGATGAACTATTAATCCCGACACCATCACGTTCCACATCTGTTCCTATGGGATATCGTTCACTTTCCCATTCTATGAGACCCATTGAACCAATTATAGATCATGTAGTAACACCACACAACCTAGTTCAAAGTACCACCCCTATCACCTCTAATGTTATGTCTGTTCCTAATCCTCCCAGGTCTTCTGCACCTGGGGCCCAACCTTCAGTTCCTGTTTTGTCAGTACCTTCTAGTGCTGGGGGAAACCCCGGGCACGACCTACGTTATCTGGCACCATAATTGTACCTAGTCAAGGGTATACCTCTAACATAGAGCCATCTACAGTTTATGTCCCTCCCACCCATACTGATGTGGTTAATCGCCCATCCAGTTCAGGTCAGCACTTGGGGGCACAACCTGTAACCGTTCAAACTTCTGGAGGTTATGGTTATCAAATACCTATAGGTAATCATCCACCCAATCCTACAAGAATGCCTTATCCTAGAATTTCATACCCTAGTAACACTTTTATGCCATGGGGGCAACCCAATTGGTATTACATGCCAGCTATGGGAGGGATACCTATACATACTGCGGGAGGTGCCAGAGGACCGCCTTATGGAGGTGCTCCCCCTGGGGGGCCTAATGGTCCAGGAGGATCTGGAAAATTTCCTCCTTATGGTCCTAGTGGTCCTAGTGGTCCTGGGGGGCCTGCTGGCTTTCCTCCTTATGGCTTTGGAGGGTCTGGTGGCCCTCCGCCTAGTGGTTTTGGAGCCTCTGGAGGGTCTGGTGGTCCGCCTCCTGGTGGTCCTGGTGGTCCTAGTGGTCTCGGTGGTCCTAGTGGTCCCAATGGCCCTAGTGGTCCTCCTCTGGGAGGCCCTAGTGGTCCTAGTGGTTCTGATCCTGGAAATCAACCCCCTGCGGGTGGATTTTTCGTTAGTTCTTCATCACAACAAACTATTTTTCAGTCAACTTATGGTCCTACTAGTAATTATATTCCATATCAATATTACCAGTATGTGCAACCCAACCGATAGTTACCTTCCTTAGAAACTTTGGACTTGCCTGACTTGTCCAAGTTGATTAATGATCCCATTCGACACAATCCCTCGTGGCCTCCCATTCCGGTAAAGTTACCATTGGATATTCTGAAATTTTATGGGAAGCAGGGAGACGATCCGAAGAACCACGTTATGACATTCCATTTGTGGTTTTCTTCAAACTCCCTCATGGATGACTCCATTTGGTGACGACTCTTTCAGCGAACTTTGATCGGTACAACCGCAAAGTGGTACAATGAACTCCCACAACATTCATTTGTGGATTTTGGCTCGTTGGCAACTGTGTTTCTTACACACTTTCAGCTCCCTATTCGTTATGAAATGGGCATTGATCTTTTAACTTCTCTACAACAAAATACCTCCACCCACATATCGGATCACATTCATGAGTGGAGAAGGCGGAGAAGGATTATTAAGGCCCCTATTCCGGATCAGTTATTAGCTGATCAGTTTACCAAATCCTTGTTGCCTCCTATTGCCCAAGATGTGGCTATGGGCGGTGCCATTACTGAAGAGAAAGCTATTAGTTGGGATCAGTACCTAAACTTGGTTTATTCCTAGTATGGAACTCTTTATGACTTTATTCCTCAAGCTCCTCACCCCAACACCGATCCCGCCAAGCCACCAACATAAGTGCTTGTTGATGGGATTGTTGGTTCAATATAGTCCCCATCTATAGCGAAACCTGCCAAGCAACCCCAAACTGCCACCCCTACTCCTTCGACTCCTAAGGTTTCCACCGAGTTCAACTCTATTCAATGTACTCAAACCTCGGGTAATAATAATAAAAAAGGTAAAAATAGAAATGAAAAACCTGGAAACCAACAGGAGACTCCAATACCAACCAACAATGATAACGATAAAGGGAAAAGGAAGGCAAAATATCCCTGTATGCTATGCGGGGGTGACCATTTTTCAAAGGAGTGTCCTTGTCGGGACGAAATCTCCCAGTTTCTGAAGTCCAATCCCGCACCTGCAGTACTTACGAATCCTTTTCCCTCGCAACAACAACTGATAGAGCACACGTCTAATTAGGGGAACTTTAGTTCATTAGATGAAATTCATATGATGTCCTCAGATACCATCAATCTGCAAAATCCCTCCACTAGTTCTCCGGAATCCTCGTCTACAAACCCGCAGATAAGAAAGAAGACCATTCTTATTCAGGGAAAACTCCCTCCACTAGTTCTCCGGAATCCTCGTCTACTATCCCCTTATCTATCGAGAAGCCTACTCTCGACATGATTTTGCACCCACCTAAGAGTACTCTTCAGAAGGTTGTCTTTAATCCCAATGCCCAAGCTGCTCAATTTTATAATGTGGTTGAAGATATCGCTCGGGCACCTTGTGCGATGTTTACCTTAGAAGTACTCCAAATTTTCCCTACATAGCGCAAAAACTTGTTGACAACATTAGGAGCTTTAGACCCGGATAACACTAACTTGATCAATGTTGAGAACTATAAGCCTAGATTACCACATAAACTTGATTTTCAGATCATTACGAAAGTAGTGGGAAAGAAAGATTTTTGAACAGTACTAGATAAACGAGCTTCGACCTTGTTTTTTTCTTTGACTTGTTGGAAGGCTCTTATCTCTCCCGAGCTTGTAACATCACCTACGACCCTCAAGGCCTTTGACAGACGGGGTTTCCAACCCCATGGTCTCATAGTAGCCCTAGTTGTTGAGTTGGGGGGAAAAACTATTTCCATTCAAGTAGAAGTGGTAGACGCCCCTTTATATTACAACCTCCTTCTAGGAAGAAATTAGTTCTATGCCATGACTGTTGTCACCTCAACTGTATTTCGAACAGTCCAAATTCTGCATCTAGGGAGAATTGTTACTATTGATCAGCTTTATTTTTGTACAGTGGATGTTACTATCTCCACGGCTAATAACATCCCCATGTTAGGCCAGTCCCCTCCTCCTTGCCAGTCAATTGGGGTAGGCATGTTGAAGGATTCATCCCTTATGGGGATTTTTCCATCCACTCCTCCTACCACGGATGCCGTGACAGTCCATATGATTTCCTCATTTGATTATGAGCCTAAGGGTAAAAAATTTGTTGATTCGATCTCATTGAGTCCACACGAAGCTATGTATGACAACTTTCAAACCTTTTTCGACGATCACACGGATGATCTTCATCTCATGGCTTCAGATCCTTACCATTTACCGTACTGGTTAGAACCTTCTCTTCCTATTCTAGATTATCTCTCTAAGGCTTATACTTCCGATGAGTCCATTATGGAGATCATGAATACGGATGAGCCCATTTGGGAGGATCACCATCATAGATCCATGTTCCTCCCCAACACCAGTTCAGTTAGCCATGATTTTACATCCTTGTTTCTTACTGATATTGTCAACGTACCCCAAAGTCCTATATTGTTGCAAGATACAGATTCTAAAGGAAACCTTTGCGACATTACTCAGAGAAATCCGATTGACATATCAGCTAATCCTGATACTATCGAGCATGTTCATGTTGGGCAGAACTGCTCGGCAGACGAATCTGAAGCATACAAGGCAATTTTTAAAGAATTTCGTGATATTTTTTCCTGGTCCTATGAATATATGTCAGTGATTGATCCATCCATTGTGGTCCATGAGATTAAAACCTATCCCACGACTAAACCTATCAGGCAAAAACTAAGGCAAGTCCATCCTCAGAAGGCCGCAGCTATTAAAGCTAAAATTGAGAAACTTTTCAAAGCTGGGTTTATTTATCTTGTACCCCTGAAAGAATGGGTATCGAACGTTGTCCCTGTCAATAAAAAATAGGGCACCATTAGAGTCTGTATCAACTTTAGGGATTCAAATAAATCTTGTCCCAAGGACAACTTTCCTACCCCGCACATCGATCAGATTATCGACAACTGTGCTGGAAGTGTCATCTTTTCATTCATGGATGGCTTCTCTGGCTATAAATAGATTGAGATATTACCCTCCGATCAGCATAAGATGACATTCATTTACCCATGGGGAACCTTTGCATATAAGAAGTTACCTTTTGGCTTGAAAAATGTTGGAGCCACGTTCCAGCGTGCGATATCCTATGCATTTCACGATATTAAACATATTGTTGAACCGTACCTTGACGACCTCCCTACTCATTCACAGCGACGGGAGGACCACCCTGGTCATATTAGATACATATTCCTGAGATGCCGTCATTATAATATAAGATCACGTGATTTATTATGCCAGTAAGAATCTCATGGATTCCGAAACTCGCTATTCATGTGTGGAAAAGTTAGCATTGGCCACGGTCATTGCTGTACAAATGTTTTTTCACTGCATTCTGCTTCACACTACCACCGTATTGGTAGACCAGAACCCGATGTATTACATCCTGACTTGTCAGGTTCTCGGGGGCAAGTACTCCTGTTGGATAGTCATACTTCAGGAGTTTGATCTATAATTTTCCAAAGCCACATCAAAGAAATCCCTGGTATTTACCAAGCTTATGTGTGATCTTCCCTCTGCTTCGACGGAATATGAGCCCATTGATTCATTTCCGGATGAATTCCTCTTCTTGATTAGCACTACCGATCCTTGGTATGGATATTTGCTTATTTATCTCCAAACACAACGATTTCAGTCGCATTTATCCCACGATGATCGCTGCCGTATCCGTCACCATGCGAAGTACTATCTCATCCTGAATGACACCTTGTATAGATGTGGGATTGACTCTATTCTCCGATGATGCCTCACTCATGAGGAGGCTGAACATGTGTTAAATGATTGCCACTTTGGAGCATGTGGAGGTCATTTATCTGGGATAGATACAGCCCAGAAAATCCTTTGCACTGGCTATTTCTGGCCTTCTGTCTTCAAAGAATGTCATGAGGCTGTTAAGAAATGTCCACCTTGTCAACACTTTTATCTTAAAAAGCGCACCCATCCTGCTCCACTACACCCCGTCATTGTCGTTGGCCAATTCGCCAAATGGGGGATTGACTTCATGCATTGTAAGCCTACCTTAGCTGGGGGGCATGGTTACATCATCGTAACCATTGATTATTTTGACAAAATGGCCTGAGGCCATGCCTACATATGCAGAATATGGTAAGACTGCCACTCTCTTCTTGTTCAATCATATCATATATAGATTTATAGTTCCGCAGTCCATCGTTACTGATCACAGATCCCATTTCCGTAATCAAATTATGGAGGAACTGAGTGCCAAGCTAGGTTTTCACCATGAAAAATCTACGCCGTATTATCCCCAAGATAATGGTCAGGTAGAGGCCATTAACAAAGTTTTGAAAACTATGCTTCATCGGATGGTTGGAGATCATAAATCCAACTGGCACCACATTCTTTTCTCCACTCTGTGGGATTATCGCACTTCTGTGAAAACAGCCACTGGTTTCACACCATTCCAACTTTTCTATGGACTCGAAGTTGTCTTATTGATTCAATGTCAGATTCCATACTTACAACTTGCCGTCGAACTTCTCCCAGACACTTCTGCAAAGGAAGAAATATTTTTGTACTTGAGTAACCTTAAGGAGACTCGGAGAGATGCTGTGTTGGCTAATGAGGCACATAAGAAACACGTCAAGGTGCAGTATGATAAATCCATCCAACCTCGTGTCTTTAATGAGGGTGACCTAGTCTTGACTTATGATCAGAGATATGACAAACTAGGGAAGGGTAAGTTCGAGTCCATGTGGTATGGACCTTTCATTATTTCTAAGCTGTTAGAGAAAGGAGCTTACGAGCTCGTTGATTATGATGGAATCCCTTTGGCGCAACCTCGCAATGGGTTGTACCTAAAAAGGTACTATTCCTAGGCCTCTCTTGGATAGTATCTTGTATATATGTATATTGATTGACTTTCAATGTGCTTTTAGTATTTTCAAGATGGTTTTGAGTTTAGTGTCCGCATTTGTTTATACCATGTTTTGGTCATGCAGATGGCTTTCTACAGCTTTGCTGATGGTGCTTTCTGCCACACCTTGAATCTCGCCTCAGCTGCTTGGGTCATCTATTCCCTAGCTGAAAATTTGGTCAGTTCAGGAGCGGTTTGTATAGGTCCTGCTACTCATACAATCGCTGAGTATGAAGCAGTCATCGGTCTTCTGACTAAAGCTGCCTCCTAGGATGTTCGTGATCTAGTAGTCTTGATGGAATCACAACTCATGGTTTGTCATTTAAACCATGTTTACACAATTAGAAAACCTGTGCTCCTCCCCCTCGTCTGGAGAGTACGATTGCTAGAAAGATCATTTGAAACCATTACCTATAGGCATATCCCTAGGGAACATAATGTAGTTGCTGACTCATTAGCTAATTACATCCTAGATTGGCATATTGCCCATTCATGACGGAAAAATTAAACATGGTACATTGTAAATAAATATTCAAAGACACATAAAACTCATATAAAATACATTTGCCATTTGAAACATATAAACACCGTGTAAAAGTCTGTATATATATATATATAAGAAAAAGTTTACAAAAAAATAGGTCTGGAGACCTAATATGAAGCATGTAGGCTTTTAGGAAAAATCATCATACAAAATCCTGAAGCTGTTAGATTTCAGTACATATCTCATACACTAGTGGTGCTCATGATAGCACATCATTGCTCGAGCTACCCTACGTACCAGCCTACTGAATCGACCTGGTACTCTCTCTGTGGATCTCTGATATCTCATCGGGAGGTCATCAATGTCAGCATCTGGGATATCCAAGGTCAACCTCTCCAGGTTTTCCTCCAGATCCACAGTGAAATCATCACCCCGTGGTACAAAGCGGGCTCCATCTCACCTATCCAATGGAGAAGATTCTCCAGGTCACACTTCTCTGACATCTGCATGAGAATAGACAGGTCTCGTCACTTAACATAAAAAATTTAAAACATAAAAAAACATAAAAACATTTCATCCATTTTATGGTTTCTTGCTTCTTATCAATGTCGCCCCAATGTCCGCCAGGTGGGAGTGGTAGGTCAGGATCTCTGGTTAAGTCCGTTCCTGCGTAAACATAATCCTCAACCATGAGGATCTAATCTCGAAGCCATCTGAAGAACGAATCACCGAACTTCACCCTTCCCCTATCTGCTCCTGTACGAGCCATGACTTGGACCCACCTCAGCATACGGGGGTCCTGTGCTCTTAGACTCTTGAAGACCACCTGAGGTCTCATCTGCGGAACCCGCTCGAAGAAGAAGCAAGCTAAAATGGAGCCAAATCCAAACTGCTTTAGTTCTCCCTACCGACACTTAGTCAGTTGATCTTTGAATATTGGAAGCATGGCTTCCACCCAGTTGAACACCCTGGGTGCCATGGAACTCTATGGAATACATCATGTGTGCCCTAGAAGCCTAGTGCACACCCTGACTCCCAGCCACACTCTGCATAGTAAATAGGACAGTCCGTAGAGGCCCATCCATCACTGCTCTGATGGGTATTGTCTTCCCTGATGTCCTCGTCCTTGGAGTACAGTGATGATCTATAAGCTCTCGAGTGGTAATATCCCCCCCACGGGAACCTGTCAGTGAGATGGGGGCACCCCGTCTTGAGAGACCAGTCAAGAAGTAGATATCCTCTACTTCCACTGTAAGAATATGGGCCCCCACCTCGAAATACTGCTACTTTGGATTCCACATCCGTAGTATGTGTTCCAATAACCGCTCATGTGACACCATACTTGGGGTCTAGAAGAACTTCAGGAGCCCACAGTCCCATAATGCGGCAATACAACCCGCAATTCTCTCTGCAAAGGCATCATCATTGTCATGTGTTATTTCTTTCAATATCACCATGTTTTGAGCAACCAAGGCCTATCAAAAGCAATCATAGTATGCATTAGAATCATTCCTAATCATTAAAAATCAAAAGAATGACTTATTATTGCTCATGTTATGAGTTTAAATTCTCCACGGTCGGCACCGCCTATGCACCGTTGGAGACAAGCAGTGGCACCTCCTGTCAACTATGTTATAGGTGCGGTTTTTGGGTGGTACCGCGTATCCCACAAGGGGTAGCCACGGTGCCCGCTTTTAATGTTTTAGGGCTTACTGTATGAGCCCAAAACCCCACCAAAACTCAAATTAAACACTATGAAATGAAAGAATAGGGTGTTAGCTGTTACCTGCAACTGATGATGCTCAAAATGGGTGGTGGAAACTTTTGGTATCAGCTGTGGAAGATCTGGCTAAGAAAATGCTCCAAGTGCTCTCTGCTATGGGTAAATAGTGAAATGATTTGATTTTTTACTATTTACATGACTTATATAGGAATTTTTGGGTCTGACATACTATAGTTTTGATATAAAATCATATTTTAGTCAAAGTTTCTCTATTGTAATCCCTTAATTCCAGTTATAAATGCATTTAACACTTGTTTCTGAGTCAATTGCAGGATAAGAGGACCATAGTAAAAATATTTGGAAGTTTGTTTATGGCTTTTTCGCACTTTCATAAAATAGAAAAGGTCGATGAGTGTTCATTACGACTCTTTGATCACGCCCTTTAAACCTAGTATCAAAGGTCCGAGTCCATTTTAGTTTCTTTCTAGGCTCGTAAAAAGTTGACATTGTGTAAAGAAGCATCATGGAGTCTTCTTTTAACCTCTTTTTTAGGCTCCTTAAACACGAAAAGATTGTCGAGTCCGTTTCCTATTCTTTCCAGGCTCATAAAATATGACATTGTGTAAAGAAACCTCATGGAGTTCTTTTTAAACTCTTTTCAGGATCCTTAAATATGAAAAGATCATCGAGTGATCTTGTCTTCTTCATACTCGTTAAAGTATTTGAAGATTTGTCCATCCGATGATAGGTTATCTCTTTTTCAGTTCGGATAGGACTATTTACGAAAAAGGAACACTCCAACCAATCATGACTGGAAGAGTTCTCTAAGGTATGATTTTACACTTTTTCGAGCCTTAGAGACTAAATCATACGAAAAAGGACCCCTTTGGAGTTTTCTTCTGTATTCGTTCAAACTCTCTAAACATGAACGATACCGAGTTTTCTTTCAGTGGACTCGTTAAATTTAACATTGAGAGACCCATTTTGGGAATGAACCCCTCCTCTCTTAGGTTCATAAAACATATGAGTTTGGACTTGTCTTCCGACAAGCTATATAGAGTGTTTGTTATCCTCTTTGAACTCGTAAAACCGAAAAGATGCACTAATCGATCATGATGGGGGAAATGGGCATGGAATCATTTTGTCAATAATGGCAGTTGTTTGTCATTACCTTTGAACATGGAACTTGTCTGCACACCATGTCAGTCAATTTGGTATTCAACTGATCTCTGCAATGATCCACTTTCATGAGTCATGTCACTCCTTTGATTCTTTCAAAAGAATGCATTGTCCATTGTCGCATTGTGTGTTTGTCCTGTTCAGTCATGCTGCTAAGTCTTTTTTTCGTGCTGCCCGATGTTCAAAGGGGATTTGAAGAAGTTTTACCCCTACAATATACAGAGTCTTTGTGTCAGTATCTTTGAGTCAGTCTTATGGTTACTACATTCACATCATTGTAGAACTATGTTCCGAGTTTCATGTTGTCGATGTGGGACTCATCATGGCCCTCCTTCGACGAGACTTTTCCCGTTGACATTAGCTCATCATCCAGGAAATAGTCTTAGAAAAAATGTTTAGTACCTTGAGATCTGTATGCCTTAATGACATATTCTCTCGCTCTAGACATATGTTCACATCATTAACCTTTGATTGATAGAATCGACTGGGTGTTCAAGATCAGGACATCTATTCACACTCAGTAGGTTTTACTAGAGTACCTTGGGAATCATTGAAATCAATGGTGATCTCCCTCACACTTGTTAATGGTTCACATCATTGGCCGGTAATCAATTGGTTTCTACCATGTTCGACTTCAGATCATTGTAATCACATGGATAGAATCGTACTTTGTGGAAGATGAGACACAGACCCTGGTTATATGTTTAAAGCGCTCATTGCTTTTCCCCAAGTTGCAATGGAGTTTTGTATATCTAGCATGGATCCACATTTGTATGGTCATGGATATGTTTAAATTTGCGTATGTATGACATAGATCTACATTGTATGTCTGGTAGCTATGTCAAAGTTTGAGTCCTCTATCACATGGATCTACGCTGTATTCTAGTAGCCATGCTTGTTTATTCCTCTCATGGATCTGCCTTATATTAGTCTGCAGCCATGATTTTGGTTACTTGTGTCTATGAGTCAACATACTGATGTACTACAAATGCCTACTTGACAACATGCTCTGATCGAGCTGACATTTTCACCTCGCAGCGACGACTTGTTCTCTCAAATCTCTCTTTTATCATATCCCTCTAAGACTCATGCTTTGGGGGGCATCCTGTTATACCAAAATCCTGTCACCATCATGTGATAAGACCTTTGACATACCTACTTGTCCTGAATCCCAGCACTTGGAGTGGAAACTCATGATAATTTTCAATCTTTCATCAAAATTCCCAATACCGCACTTTCTCTGTTGTCCAGGAGCGGTACCTTGTTTGCACCGCCTATCCCTTGTTGTCCACAAGCGATGCCACCGCTTATGGACCTTATCCCATAAGAGTTTCTTACCATAACCACTCTGTCATTGTGTTGAGGCCTGAAAATTTGCAGGCAACAACAGCAAGGGATTCTCCCCAGTCAACGTTCCCAACTAGCCCGTGATTGTTTGATGTAGGGAATCCGTCCAGTTTGTTGTCCGGCTACCGTAGGTCAAGTCACAAAAACAAAGGGTTTTACCCGTTGTGGCCCAGTCCACCATGTATATTTTTGCATTTTGACTTTAAGTATGATATGCAAGTGCTTATCTAAGATGTATATTGATGAAGAATGTGAGGAGTGGTCACAATGTGATGCGCAGGTTCTTACCTCTCATCTTAGACTCACTCGCATCTAAATCATACACAACTAAAAAAAACAATACTAACTAAGCCGTCCCTAGGGAGCAAGATTATTAATTCATGAGTAATGTAATACTGTTCACATGTTAAGATAAATTACAGATAGCTGTTCTTGGAATCAAAACACATAAACATGAATAAATATATGCACAACAAGATAGCTCGTCATCTGTTAAAACATTCATTACTCATAGTGGAAATTATCACAGAATAAACCAGAGAACATTCAAATAAGAACATCAGTTCAGAAAGTTAGAACGCTCTCATAGTTAATGAAACACAGCTGAAAACGAAATAGTTCCCCTTCAACATTGTTCATTTCATCACAAGTAAACATTCCACATAGCACTTTCTCCAATAGGCAAAAATGTAATTTTATTATTGCAAAATGAAGTAGTTCCTCTTACAACAAGTAGTTCACAAGTTTCTCCTGGAAAAATCCCCATTTCTATCTCACTCTCCCATACTTATACCAAAAAGGAAAACCTTTGGGCTCCCCAACTGTTCCCTCTCACTGTTTTGTCACTTTCTGAATGTTCATGATTCATCCAAATGTTACATTCCAGATAAAGATTTTATAAAAACGAGAAAATCTAGGTAACTGATGAAATACTCCATACTGGGCCTTTGCTTTTTTTTTAAATGATTATGTTCTACCATTCCTCAGTCCCTTTTCAGATCTTCATTATTTTCTTTTCCTCGAGCAACAACTCTGCTACCTTATGCTTTACCATGATTTGTCCTTCAGTTGCATCTTGTTCACCGCAATGATCTTCAAAGGGATCCGAGAAAATCTCCTATACCTATCTGCGATCAAATGAAAACTCATCATTTATCCTGAATATCTTAATAAACATCAACCATAATACAAATAAAATGAAAAATGAAAGAAAAGGAAACGGGAGTGGGCTTTCTCGTGAAAACATCAACCTAATAAAACAAGGCACATCGGTCATCTATGAAAATAGTGACGAGCTCATGAAAAATGACGGGAAAACAATTAAGAAACGTGCATATAAAAACTTCCATCGGCGAATCGGAACACTAGACATCGGATGGTTAGTGCGCTACAAAGCCGCAACGACGGAGGTTCTTCAGTCTAGGGGTTCGAGAATGCACACCAAAACTCGGAGCGATAACACATCGGGGGTGAGACTTACTGAGGCATCAGATAGTTAGTGCACTATAAAGCTACAACGGTGGAAGTCTTACAGTCCATAAAATCCATAGGTTAGTCAACATCGGAGAAACGAAGAATAGGATATCGGCAAAAGGAAAAACAATCCGACAGGAAATTAGTCTATTTGGGGGCCGCAAAGACAAAACTCAATCAGCCTGCGGCCTCCGATCAAAATCATAACTCTTTCCGAAACAATCAAAAGCGAGGTCTGTTTTTAAAAAGTAAAACATAGGCTGACCTCCAAAAATGGCAAATGACAACCCCACCTTAAACCTCAATGATAAACATCATAAAACTGCTAAGCCTTCCAGTCCAATACATGCATAGACCCAAATGAAAACTTGAATAGCAATAAAATTGGCCTCAAATAATCCAAACATGTAGCAGAGTGGGGAAAAAAAATCAACAAGGAGGGTCCAAAATTTCCAGAAATTTGGGAAAAGTTGCAGCTACAACAATTGGGGGCTCACTGGTGAATCCGGATCTCTGAATAAACTCCTCCTTGAGCAATAGACAGTTTAGCAAGTGAAACCAACATGTTGAATTCTTCTAGATGTCTAGATTCCATAATGTCACATATATGAGCCTGTAATCATTGATGATAGTCCAATTTTTAGGGAATGGAAACCAAAATCTTAAGGTCAGGATAACTCTTTTGTAGCTTAAGCAGGCAGATTTCATTTTAACTTTGCCTATAGGTAGCTTCCAGCTTAGACGCTACAGGATTGTAACGCATGGTAAGCAGAAATATTCATTTGTTCCCCATTCCCATGCCACTTGGCATTTTTTGTTTGTGGAATTTATGTCCTTTTGAGTCCTCATGATGCCTTTTCTTCTGAATTTTATTCAAGCTCTTTTATCCATAGTGTAATTTTGTGTGAGAGATGCAATTAATTTTTAGCTCACGGACGGAGAAGAACTTTTGGCAATTTGTACTCATATAATTCAGTACTTTGTTTTGATGAATATTGCTTTCTTAGGAGTTTTGACTCTCATTAGCCTTTTTGCTTTCAATTCTTGGCATGGGATCATTTAGATATAATATACTGTTTACCCTGCTCTCCTTTCCGTGGGTCTTTTGCTGTCACCCCCTACGACGTCTTAGATGTGAAATGGATGGGGCCTCGAAATAGTATTCTAGAATTTTTGATTCTGAGTTAATTTAGGGCTTACACCGGACTTCAATGTGTTCATAGACATTTGGGAAAACTACTTACTAGAAGAAATTCCATCAGATTCAAACCATAAGACACAGTGTAATGCCCAAAGAATCTCAGTTTATCAAGGATTTTGATACTATCCATGCAACCAAAGGTTTGCTTCTTTTATTGGAATCAGAAGAAAACTAAACTAAACAAAAAAGAAAGGAACAAATCAAAGTGACAAAACAAGTAAATTATTTATGTACAAAATGGAACAAAATAAAACAAAATCAAGAAAAATAAGGTTTAAGAACTAAACCATTTACTGGTAAGTTCTCCTCCCATCCTTGTAAATCCTGCAACTTATAGGTTCAGGGGCCATGTTTTGCCGCAATATGGAAAGGGACTACCCATAACTGTTGAAACTTCGTGTGTTTCCCCTTCTCATCATGAGGGTGATCCCACTTAAGAACCAAATCTCCTACCTCAAATTATTTTGTCCCAGCTTTGTGCTTATCAAACTGCCTCTTCACTACCTCCTATTGTTGTTTAAAACGTTCTCTGGCCTTGGATCTAGATTCTTCTGCCTTCAAAAGATTATGTATCCTCATCTACAAAACTTCATTATCTGATCCTCTTGATTCCTGAGATATTATGGAAGAGGGTAGCATGATATTGGGGGGTAGAATGGCCTCTTTTCCATAGAAAATGGTATATGGGGACACACCTAACTAAGTCTTGGGGGTGACCCTATCAGCCCAAAGAGCATTTGGTAATGCTGAATGCCAACTTCTCTGGTTTTCTATCACAGTCTTTTTTAAGATTCTAATCAGATTCTTGTTTGAAGATTCAGCCAAACCATTTCCTTGTGGATAATAATTTGCAGAGTAATGCAACTTAATTCCTTTTTCATGAGTAAATGTAGTTAATCTAATAGAGGAAAAATAAGTAGCATTATCGAAAACTAGAGAAATTGGAACTACAAACCTGGTCATAATATGATCTTGCAAGAAGTCCATGACCGCATCTTCATTCACTTTACGCAATGGAATGGCCTCAACCCAAAGAGTGAAGTAATCGGTTGCCATCAGAATATACTTGTGTTACAAGGAAGAATTTGGCTTTATCTCTCCAATGATATCCATCTCCCACTGCTCAAAAGGTTCTGTTATCATCACAGGATTTAATGGTCCTGCTGCTTTAACTTGTCTTCCACCACACCTTTGACAGATGTCGCACTTTCTGACATGGGCATGTGCATCTTTGAATAGTGTGGGCCAATAGTATCCAGATCTGATAATTTTATGGGCTGTTGTATCTCCGGAGAAATGTCCTCCAGCAGGTCCATCATGTAAGTCTATCACGACCTTTTTCACATCTTCTTTCTCTAAGCATCGAAGAAGAACTCCATCATAATTCTTTCTGAATAATATTCCTTCAAAAATCTGATATGAGGCTGATTTAAGACGCAGTGCTCTTCTTTGCATAGAATTCCAATGTTCTGGTAACAATCGCACCTGAAGGTAATGCACAAGGTCTCAATACCATGAGTCCAGAGCTGTGAAAAGAGGACATACATCCATAAAATGTAACTCAGCCTCATTTTCCCAGTTACTTTCTTCATTGTCTTTACTTTCAGTCATTAATTTGCACAATCCCTGCCCTTTAACTATGGAGGCTGGCTTGAATTCAAGGTCATACTCCTATAGATTTGTTACCCAGTTGCCTCTTCTTTCTCATAACTCCTTTTGTATGAAAAGAGACCTCACAGTTGGGTGTGGAACTATTACCTTTGTCTGGTTCTTAAGTATATATGGTTTGAATTGTTTAACCGCTTTGAACACTGCATAAGTTTGTTTATACACAGCTGGGTAATTCAATTCAGCCCCTTGCAGACTAGAGCTCATAAATGATATGGGGAAATTATCTCCCCCATCTTCCTTTTGGGTAAGCACCGCTGCTAGTGAATCGTCAGATGCGAAAGTGTACAAAATAAATTCTTTCTCAAAATCCGGACTTTAGAGGGAGGGTGCGTGCGCAACAATTGTCTTTATTTTACTAAATGCTTTCTTTTCTACATCAGTCCACTTGAATTGTACACTTTGCTTTACCATTTTCTACAGAGGTTTAACAATTTGAGCAAAATCTGGCACAGACCTTTGCACAAAATTTATTGTCCCCATAAATGATTGCATGCCCTTTTTATTATGGGGTAAGGGAATCATTTTGATAGTTTTGATCCTATCTGGGTCTATGGAGATCCCCTTCTTAGAAACCACGTGACCCAGTAACTTACCTTCGATAACGACAAACACGCACTTCTTGGGGTTTAACGAGATACCATATTTTCGGCAGCATTCAAAAATATGTTTTAGATGGAATGCGTGTTCCTCCCTTTTCTTTGAGAATATTGTGATGTCATCGAGGTATACTACAAAATTGTGGCTAATCAAATCATGGAAAGCTATGTCCATAGCCCTTTGGAATGTAGCTCCATTATTTATGTGTCCAAAGGGCATCGTTATGTAAGAAAAATTCCCCCATCTGGTTCTGAATGTAGTTTTCAGTCTATCTTCTTCAGCCACTAACACTTGATTGTAGCCAGAGAATCCATCTAATAAAGAAAATAATTCAGAACCCAAAACTATTTGCAATATCTGTTCCATGGGTGGGATAGGATAATTGTCTTTATCCAAAGCATGATTTAGGTTTCTGAAATCCACACATAGTCTAATTTCTCTAGATTTCTTTCTTACCAGTACCAGATTTGAAACCCATTCCGAGTGTCTAACTTTGAAAATTATTTTAGCATCCAACAACTTTACTTCATTTTGAATCAGATGCTCTAATTTTGGATGCATTTTCCTTAAAGGCTACTGATAAGGCTTGACTCCAAATCTAATGGGAATAACATGTTGAATAATATTGGTGTCATATGTCTTCAGATCTTCATACGTCCAAGCAAAAACATATTTGTATTGTTTGAACAGACTAATGAACTTATTCCTTTCACCTAGAGAGCAACACTTTCCCAAATTCACATATTTAGGCTCAATTTCAGTCCCCAAATTAATCAACTCTAACTGTAGAGACGAGCTATGAGTCTTCACATTCACTGGCCTTCTGAATTTCTCGTTTAGATCAAACATTCTCTCTAAAGTCCTGACTCCTTTGGGAATAAAATTGTCAAATTTTAGCTCGGCTTGATGTTCTTCATCATCAATAATTGCCCCTTTGAAGGTCTCATCATTCGTCAAGAATTCTAGAATCTGCTAATCATCATAAAAAACTCATAGGTTGGTAATCATATCTGGAACTGAGGGCCTGAAAAGTAATTCAATAGAACACCGGTTATTAGAGGGCACAAGCCTCACGGTTGAGGTGGCCAATAAGTCAATTGCTACGTTCTTAAGTCTCGGAATCGATACAATATTAAATGCATGAAAATATTTAAGCAAATCCCATACTTCACTTTGATAAGCTTTTAAATGAGGGGAAATGCAATGTATTTGATTTTGAATCTGTTTTACAATTATTTCAGAATCCCCATACACTTTCAGATATTTTACCTTTAATTCAATGGATTTTATTAGTCGCTGAACTAATGCTTCATATTCGACTATGTTATTGGTCTATTCAAACTCTAACCTACATGAAAGAAAATGTTTCTTATTTTTTTTAAGATCAATCAGGACACAGCCAGCTCCTAACCCTTCCAAAGTTTTAAACGCATCAAAGAAAAGCATCCAAAAATCACCTATCACTGCTGTGCGTGAATCAACATCTACACTTACAGCTAAATCTACTATCTTACAATCAATTTCATCAGCCTGTGAAACCGAAGGAGATTAGGCTGAGCGTGTAATGTATCACTGGCTTCTTCCACTTGATAGTTTCCCAATTCTAGCTCAATAAAGTAATTTCCCAAAACAAAATTCACTGGTTCATTTTTACCTTCGAACTGATTAACATTGTGTTTCATGTGGGGTTCTCTCAAAACTTTAATTTGATTTGGGATTCCTTTATATGGTAGCCACATATGTGACCAGTTCGAGGCAAAATATCCACTCAGCTTTGCCAACCAATCTCTGCTCAAAACAATTCCATAAGCTTCCAGTATGTCAGCCACCACAATGTCAATGAATTGACATACCTTATCATTTGAAGATAAGCGAATGAAAACATCCTCCATTTCCACAATTACCTTCACATTCATTCTATCCAACTGAATGACCCTCTAGGTAGATGGTTTAGGTTTCCCATTTATCTTTTTGCAGACCGACATCGGCATAACGTTGACTGATGCCCCCGAGTCTACTAGGAAGTTATGCACGTTGTGGTTGAAAATTTCAAAAGTAAGGAGGAAAGGTGGAGTCTTGCATTTGGGCTTACCTCCCACACTTGCTTCACCAATTTCTTCTTCTTGGGGCTGATTGTCACTGGGAAGCTTCTCCTCTGATATATCAAGTGCTTTCAATAGCTTTTCTTTCTGCTGCGACACATTGCACATCTCAAATAATGAGATATTTTCCCTTACCTTTTTGATATCCTCCACAATGTCATAATCCATCTTATGTTCTGTGAGATTCAGTTTAACATTATTTATCTTTTCTTCATTGGGCTTATTAGGCATGTTGATTTGTCCAGGATTTTGACTGGTGATGGTAAATTCCAGAATTTTATTAGTTGAGGAGTTTTTTTGAAATTTCTTAACATTCTTTTGAAGTCTCTTAATTTTTGGGAGCATAAGACTGTTTTCCTTAATCAACCCCTGGCTTCTTGTCATTACATTTTTTTTCAAGATATCTTCATGTCTTAGATCCTTTTCTTCCTCGGCATCAAACAATGATATGCAGTCCCATAAAACCATGGCCTCATCCTCCTGTTTTTCTGTTGATTTATTCTCGTCTTTCCCTTCATCATTATCCTCGGTTAATTTGGAATCCAATAGCTGATTCATAACCAACTTCATTGAATTTATCCATTGAGGACAATTCTTTTCAGAATGGGGTTGTTGGTGAAAAGTGAAAAAGTTATCCATCCCTACCTCCGTTAAGTTCATAGATGCAGGGCTGTGCGGAGGGGGTTGGGATTGAATGTTATCTTCCTTTTCTTGTAATAAGGCTTATAAAACTTTTGGGCTTCCTTTTCCTTTTCCAAGTCTATTATTCTGTTACAGAGATTCTACATCATCTTTGCCATTCCTTCAAAATTTGGTGATTGCTCCTCTTTAGGATTAGTAAATAACAAAGCTTTCCTCCCAAAAATTGTTTCTCCCAACTACTCAAAATAGTCTTTGATGCTTTCCTTTTTAGTCTCCACTCTTTCGGCTTCTTCATAAGTCTCTGCTAGCATAGGTTTGGATTTGATTTTGGCAAACATAGCCAACTCGGGTCCTAGACCTGAACTATAATATTCAATCAGAACTTTATCTGAGGGTTTGTCAGCTTCAAAAAAATTCTTAAGATAAGCTGCAAATATTTGGGTAAAACTATGCACCTTCTCTTTTATTTCTTTCTTTAAGGTGCACAGCCCTTTCATGAGAGCCGCATGAGTTTTTTGGGTTGCATATTTACTTTTGAAAATCCTTTCAAAGGTATCTCAGTCTGGGATAGAGTTTGAAGGAAAACCAAAATACCATGATGATGCCGCTCCTTTAAGGGTATGCGGAAAAGTCTACAAACGACATCCTCATGTTCCCCAGCCCTCAACCCTTCTATTGCCAAATAAAAAATTTGTAAATGGTCATCTACTAACATCTTCTCATTTGGATCAAACTTAAAAGCTTGAGGTAAGTCATGCAATGGAGGTGTTAAGTTCAGGGGTGATCTGGCTTTCCAAGTAGGTGGTGGATTTGGTGGGTTAAGTGGCTGATTCACATTTACACCTGCCATGAGTTTGGGTGGAGAGTGAGGAGGTGAAGGAACATGAGTATGAACAGGAGAACAGTAAGGTGTGTTTGCGACTACTTGATTCAAAGGTTGAACAACTTCCTGTAATGCTACTTCTACTAACTCTTCCAAATCTCCGACCAACACTAAATCTTCCAAGATGGGACGATCTTTCTTCTTGTATTCTCTTCGGGGTAAATAAGGGATAATGGGTAATCCTCCGATACTTTTTACATAATCCCGTGTGTGTCTTCTCAGATCATTTACTACTTGGTTGTCCACAGCAAACAAATGTTCTCTGTTCTCTTCACTATTTGGATCAGGAAATAAATTGCTTTCAAAACTATCACTAGTGGAGTTATTTCGAGGAAATGGATTTCCCTGGCCAGCCATGCACTGGTGGCCCTCCTTCTAGTGCCAGAAACTGTTGAGGCCTAGAAATTCACAGGCAACAACAGTAAGGGATTCTCCCCAGTCAACGTTCCCAACTAGCCCGCGACTGTTTGGTGTAGGGAATCCATCTGGTTTGTGGTCCGACTACCGTAGGTCAAGTCACAAAAACAAAGGGTTTTACTGGTTGCGGCCCGTTCCACCATGTATATTTTTTTTATTTTGACTTTAAGTATGATATGCAAGTGCCTATCTAAGATGCAGATTGATGAAGAATGCGAGGAGTGGTCACAATGTGATGTGAAGGTTCTTACCTCTCGTTTTAGACCCACTCGCATCTAAATCACACACAACTAAAAAAACAATAATAACTAAGCCGTCCCTAGGGAGAAAGATTATTAATTCATGAGTAATGTAATATTGTTCACATGTTAAGATAAATCACAAATAGTTGTTCTTGGAATCAAAACACATAAACATGAATAAAGATATGCACAACAAGATAGCTCGTCATTTGTTAAAACATTCATTACTCATAGTGGAAATTATCACAGAATAAACCAGAGAACATTCAAATAAGAACATAAGTTCAGAAAGTTAGAAGGCTCTCACAATTAATGAAACAAAACTAAAAACAAAATAGTTCCCCTTCAACATTGTTCATTTCATCACAATTAAACATTCCACACAACACTTTCTCCAAGAGGAAAAATTGTAATTTTATTATTGCAAAATGAAGTAGTTCCTCTTACAACAAGTAGTTCACAAGTTTCTCCCAGAAAAAGCCCCATTTATATCTCACTCTCCCATATTTATACCAAAAGGGAAAACCTTTGGGCTCCCAAACCGTTCCCTCTCACTGTTTTGTCACTTTCTGAATGTTCATGATTCATCCAAACGTTACATTCCAGATAAATATTTTATAAAAACGGGAAAAGCTAGGTAACTAACGAAATGCCCCATACTAGGCCTTTGCTTTTTTTTTAAATGATTACGTTCTACCATTCCTCAGTCCCTTTTCAGATCTTCATTATTTTCTTTTCCCTGAGCAACAAATTTGCTGCCTTATGCTTTACCATGCTTTGTCCTTCAGCTGCATCTTGTTCACCGCAATGATATTCAAAGGGATCCGAGAAAATATCCTATGTCTTTCTGTGATCAAACAAAAACTCGTCATTTATCCTGACTATCTTAATAAACATCAACCATAATACAAATAAAATGAAAACTGAAAGAAAAGGAAACTGGAGCGGGCTTTCTTGTGAAAACATCAACCTAATAAAACAAGGCACATCGGTCATCTATGAAAATAGTGACGAGCTCATGAAAACCGGCAGGAAAACGATTAAGAAACGTGCATATAAAAACTTCCATCGGTGAATCAGAACACTATACATTGGATGGTTAGTGTGCTACAAAGCCGAAGCCACGGAGGTTCTTCAGTCTAGGGGTTCCAGAATACACACCAAAACTCAGCGCAATAACACATCGGGGGTGAGACTTACTGAGGCATCGGATAGTTAGTGCACTATAAATTCACAACGACGGAAGTCTTACAGTCAAGAAAATCCGCAGGCTAGTCAATTTCAAAGAAACAAAGAACAGGATATTGGCGAAACAAACAATAGTCCAGCGGGAAATTAGTCTATTCGAGGGCCGCAACGGCAGAACTCAATCAGCCTGTAGCCTCCGATCAAAATCATAACTCTTTCTGAAACAATCAAAAGCGAGGTCTGTTTTTCAAAAGTAAAACGCGGGCTTACCTCCAAAAACGGCAAATGACAACCCCACCTTAAACCTCAATGATAAACATCGTAAAACTGCTAAGCCTTTCAGTCCAAAACATGCACAGACCCAAACGAAAACTAGAATAGCAATAAAACTGGCCTCAAATAATCCAAACATGTAGAAGAGTGGGGCAAACAAAATCAACAAGGAGGGTCCAAAATTTCCAGAAATTTGGGAAAAGTTGCAGCTACAACACATTGAAGGACAAACGCGGTACCCTGGGTAAAAAGGGAAAAAGAGAAGTTTCTCATGGCTTCTAGATGATGAGCCTCATGTCTTCCCTTATCCCTATCATTGTGGGTCAGTTGAGCTCTAGATCCCTCATCCTAGGATCTTAGAGGCCACCTCATCCACTAATCTCTCAACCGTCCCTATCCATTGAGCCCTATAAATACAAGCTCATATCCATGGTTGAGGGGGAGAACTCTTAAGGTATTGTTATGTTGTTGGATTGATTACTTGGCCCAAGCCATTGGAGAGCATAGAGAGCTAGAGTCGGAGCTTATGGGGATGAGAGTGCTTGGTTTCATGGAGATGCATGTCAGCACTAAGGCTTGGTTGTAAACTTCTCCATTTTTATCTTAATGCAAGTTGATTCCCGTCCCACATTATTGTTGTTTTTTGATTTCACATGTATGTTGTTAGATTCCTTAGTCACTAACATGGATTAGTAGATTATATTCTGGAAGCTTTGATGTGTTTGTGTGTTTAAGCTGATTGCAGATACACAGGGTTACTATCGAAGCATCACATTCCAGGTATCTATGACGTCCAGGGAGGGTCTTCAACCTCTGTCCTTCATTTGTTCTGGATATGAACCATTCAGACCAGTGCAACACCTTACTATCCATAGAAGGTGAAATATTCCAGCTAACACCATACAAGCATAGCCCTGCTTCCAGCAAGCTTGTTCAATATCTCGATGGGTTTTCTTGTATTTACTGAACTTCATGATTTATGATTTTACTCAGCATGGAACCACTACCACCCAGCCTGTTTAGTACCCTGACGGGTTTACCTTGTAACTGTATAATTTTTATAAAAAGATATTAAAGTATGTGGAACCCGGTTGGTACTAGAGTATATTAAGTATTTTTAAGCACATAAATCAATTAAATTTAACCCATGAGTCACATTATTTATAATAGTTTGAAATTATAGTTCATGCAAAAAGAGAATGACATAAAGTTGTCCTCTATTCTCCTAGTCTATCCTCTTCATATAAAAGTTTAATAGTGTTCCTCCATATGTAGAAATTTCACTTACTCTCATGCTACTACTTAATAAAGATACTTAAATAACAAGCTTTGATGACGAGTCTAGGATGTACAAGTGACTGATAGGTATTAGATATACCTTATAGTTATGGTAAATTCCCATTATATTTAAAGTTAACCTTGAGCAAATTTTATAATGAATAGTCAGAAATATGCATGTATGAGAATAAATAAGGGAAATTTTTTTCGTTTTCTCATTAGCATTATCTTTTTCATAGTTCCTTTTATTAAAAAACAAAAGTAAAGTTGCATTAATATTTAGGATAAACATGCAACTTTTTATTTATATACATATTTTCCTATCCTAAAAAAAATAAAGAAAACATTTTTATTCAAGTATATGATCTCTTTCAATGTAACCAAGTGCGAAGTGAGATGAAAAATATACATTTATCCACATATGAGAAGGTTATTGTAATGATTACTTGAGTAAGGAGCACCAAAAAACTTACTTGTTTCTACATCAGAAGGTTTCAAAGGAAGGAATGGGATTTTGGCCTCATTACCTCTTGGAACCAGCACTTAATGAAATACTGATACTCACCTTCCTTCCTCAAGCCATGCAAATCCTCTTCTTCTAAATGTTCAATTTCTCGACTACATGAAGGATTCGTTGATATATATACGTACAGAACTCTTCAATTTCAGGTTGCTCTCCATCGAATTTAGTCTCCAAGTTTCCAATTTCCTTGGTATATTGGAAAGGAGAGTCTATTTGTATCTCATGGGACTATGGTTCTTCTATGATTTCAGGAGAGGTAGATAAATTCTTGACTTCTGTCAAGATGTGTTCTCCTTGAAAAGAAGAAATTGAGATCCTAGTTGTTGCTACGATTTGAGAGAGTTTTCTCAAACTGATGGTCACTTTTGAATCCATTTTGTTGGTTGATATATCCTACTTCACACATGGATTAGTGTCTAGGGTTCTTACATCACCCAAATAGATAGTATATATATTTTAATGATTTGAATAGAAAAGAACTACCTACAAAAATATACTTCTAAAAGAAATTTGTGCAAACCAAAGGAAAGCTAATTCTTAAAAACTAATTGGAAATTTTAAAAATACACCAAATATATAGATAAGATAAACACACTTGTGATAAAGAGATCAAACCCACACCTACATAAGCATACTGGCTATAGAAAACTAGATTGTGAGAAAGTAAACAAACTCAACTTTGTAAAAGAAAAACACACTTGCGGAAAAACAAAACAAACGTTGTGAAGTAAATTTAAACACTCTGACTAAAAAAAAAATAAGCAAATCAACGGGAAAGAAATAACACTCTTGCAAAGAAAGGAACAACAAGGTTTTGGGGTGACCAACTAAAGTGGATGTTTCAAGCTATTACACTACGGAAATTTCGTAGCGAAGTCGTCTTTGCGTCTAATCGTTTCCCCTCCCCCTTGGTGTGTAATGTAAAGGAATCCTATCTACCTACACTTCAACCCCTTTAGCACCTCCCTAACAACGACTCCAAATTGTTGGTAAAATATATGTTAATTAATTTCCAATGTTAAACTGTCAACTCGGGGCTCGTAATCTAGGAGGTACAAGCACTATATATGTGGGGTCAAAGATTAAACTATTCTAACAATAAATGTAATAAACAAAACAATAAAACTTGTATAGCTCAACACCTAAGGAATAATCCTCTTATTGAGTGACCATATCTCACAAGTTAGGTCATTAATCTATACATCGATGAGATCGCAAGAATTGAATTTGTCGTATGGAAAATCAATTGTCAAAAAATGAAAAATACAGAAACCAAACTAACTTTAAAAACCTAATTACAAATTAGAAATGTCAAACTAATTACAATTTCCAAATTACAAATTAATTACAAGTTACAAACTAATTTTCAATTACAAACTAAATACAAAATTCTATGAACTATAAAACTTAATCTAATTTATAAATTACCTACTTTACATGACACTAAATCAAATGAAACACTAAATAATTAAATTAAATTCTATAAAATAAATTTAAATTACAAAACTTTCAAAATACAAACTAAATATTACAAACTTAAAATGTAAATTAACAAACTCATAGAAATTGCAACTACAAATCAAACTATAACTTAAATTACAAGCTACAAAATTGTAGTAAAGGTTTTGCAACTAAAACAGTGTGGTATTGGTAAGGAAGATGAACAACTAATCTTTGTCATTGTTTGGAAGCTTGAACCTGATTATTCAGTATTTGCTTCTACCTTCCATGCCTCCAAGTTGATAGCTAGAAATTGGAATATGCCTTCACTAGCATATTTCATGGAATCCTTGACTCAGGAGCAAGACAAATTGGTCTTGATGGGAACCATCAAACCTTTCAAAGATCAAGCTTTGGTTGCTAGAGATTGTTATATTTTTATCGTTTAATAAATATTATCTAGGATCTTATCTGAGATAATAACATGCGCATCAATAATCACAAGAGACAAGAGACACAAATATTTTTCCTCAGGGAAACCATAAAGTAGAAAACCCCACAACTTCCTCAGAGATAGAATGAGAACCAATAGAAAAAGTAAAACCCAAAAGTACAAATATGATCTCTAATAGTTGTTCTCTCTCTCACTTGTGCAATCTACTCCTCTTTCACTCATGTGCTATTGTTTAGTGAGTGTGTGTATCAAATAGAGAGTCTCACTCTCTATTTATACTGAATTTCCAATTGACTATTACTCTACAGGGATGACTTCTCTAGGAGAGTCTAATAACCCTAATATGACTCAACTATGGGGTCTATTGCCCTGACTTACAATGGAGGGTTAACCTCAATAAATTTCCATGAATTAATTATATTAATGAATCTTCCAGTTGGAGGAACAAACATGCCCATCGGGGTATAATGAAATATAATAAGAAATATACAAGTGAATACATTCCGAAGTTACAAATACATCAACACTCTCTCTAAACTAGGAAGGTATTCTCTTGACACAGTTTATCAGCACAAGTATTCGTCATTGGGTCATCATCAAAGTTGGATCATCATAATCATCATCACTGCTTCTGCTATCTTGAAAAAATGGTGCTATCTCTCAAGTCTACTCATCATAGGAATTTCTACAAAGCCAACCCTTTTTCATGCTGGATGCAGGCCTAGCCTCCATGTAGGTCTTCATCATATTTGTGAGCAAGCCTTCAAGTAGGTACATCCCAGGACTTATTACATGCCTCTTGCAAAACCTACAAGATCTCCTAGGACTAATTATATGCCACTGTAAAACCTGAAGGAGCATCCCAGGACTAATTACATGCCTTGCAATACCTGTGTATCCTACTATTACATCAACATCTTCAGATCATATCATCGTCACACATAGCACAACCCTGATACACATAACACATCACTTACATTCACTAGCATGGTAGGACACACCTACTACCATCCAGGAAAAAGGATTCAACACTTACATCCGTCGACATGGTAGGACACACCTACTACCATTCGAGGAAAGGCTTTGCACTTACATCCTCCGGCATGGTAGAACAAACCTATTACCATCCGGGGAAAGGCTCTTCACTTACATCTGCCGACATGGTAGGACACACCTACTACCATCTGGGGAAAGGCTCTGTAGTTACATCTGACCATGGGATGCCCAACCTGCCACCATATAAAAAAGGCTCATGTGTATCAGTGTCTTCCAGAATCATCACTTCCTTTTGGAGGGAACCTTGATCTGAAGAACCCCAAGCTTCTCTCTGAAGTACTCAAACTTCACTCTGGCTAACAACTTGGTCAATACATCGGGTATCTACTCATCCGTCGCAACATGTTGGAGCTTCACTGATCCTCTCTACGCCATATCCATGATATAGTGATACTTGATCTTGATATGCTTCGAATTGTCATGGAACACTGAGCTCTTTGACAACTTCACAGAACTCTAGTTGTCGCAATATATACAAGTAGCATCCAAATGGAGATTAAACAAATCAAACATAAGATTCCTCAGCCACACTGCCTCACAACTAGTTGAACAAGCTGCAACATAGTCTACTTCGGCTGTACTCAGTGCCACGAAGGACTGTTTCATGCTAAACCAAGAGATCACGCCTGATCCCATACTGAAGCAGCACCCCTCAGTTCTCTTCATATCAATGACACTACCTGCCCAATCTGAATCCACATAACCCTACAAATTAATCTTTTGATTTTCCTCATACTTGTCAACTGTGCCCTTTAGGTACCTCAGACTATGCTCTGCAACAATCAGGTGAACATGTCTCAGATCCATCAGTAACTACATCCATGTGTTCACAACAAAGAAAATATCTAGTCTCGTATTCGTCAGGTACATCAAGGAACTAATCAAATAACGATACATCATGGCATCAACCGAATCTGATGAATCATCACTTAATAGCTTAAGGTTCGATGACATAGGTGTGGCCATGGCCTTGCAGTCCATCATCCTGAACCTTTCCAGGATTTCCACTGCATACTTCCCTTGTCCAAGGGAGATTCCATCCGTACTCTTCCACACCTCCATTCCTAGAAAGTAGTGCATCATACCCAAGTCCTTGATCTCGAACTCGGTAGCAAGCTTCCTCTTCGTGTCAGCAATCTACCCATTATCACTTGTCATAAATAGGTAATCTACATATAGTAGGAGTATCACTAGGTTATGTTCCTCAACCTTGTAGTAAAGGTTGGAATCCTCTTTACTCTTGGTAAATCCAAAACTAGTTAGGAAGCTGTCAATCCTGTCATACCACGTCCTGGGTTCATGTTTCAAACCGTACAGGTCCTTCTTTAATTTGCACACATGAGTCTCCCTATCATGTGTCTCAAATACGAGTGGTTTATCCACATACACTTTGTCTTCCACTACACCATTCAAGAAGGCGGTCTTGACATCCATCTGGTGTGTCTTCCATTTTATCACTGCACCAAAGAAAGTACTGATATGATGGAAGTGTATCTGGATACATTTGTTAGTCACACTATATGCTAGTTAGTTAAAACGATGATGCAAAATCCTCAATATAAATTGTCAACCTAGGGAAGTCTTTTTATTCCAAAGATAATTCACACTGTTTGTGCTTAAACCCTAAGTAGTTGATGAATTGAATAAACTATCCTACTTATCTATTCAACCAAACTCCTCCCATAATTAAACTGATCTAAACTACCTATCTAAGAATTCATAATTGCAATCACTTCCTACAACTTCAATCCAACAATGAATGATTCGTGAAATAAATATCTAGACTTACTTTCGCAGAAAGTTAAATGCTAATTTACCAAACTCTATGCAAATCCATTGTGACTAATTTAGTCCAATCTTAATCTAGGAATAAGAAATAATAAGAATTGAATCAACAACTCTAAACTATAGTCTACCTGAATTAGCAAACCTGAGCAAAACAAGTAATTGAAAGGAAATAAGGAAGAGCTTGACTATTACAGCTATCACACACATGCATAAAGGAAATTAACCTACACAGTGGACTGCCACACCACACTATTGCAGTTTAAAGGAAATGAAAGTACTGAGTATTCAAGGAAACACAACGATTAACATTATTGTTGTAGCTATTGAAACAAATGCATATAATGTAATATACACACCACACAACCAATTAACAAAACATCTAATTAACTCAATGATCTCTGTGGGAAGGTGGGCCCAGCCTTCGAACAAAGACGTTGAAACTAACACAAGTTAAAACATAGAGATCCGAAGAATCATGCTCCTTGTATTAAAATGGTAGAATGAAAGTACAGTCTCTATTACAGCTCACACAATAAAATATGATATTATTCAACCCCTAGCTACGAATGTTTCCCAGTACGTATACATTAACAATCGTAACCCTCACCTACTAATATCAGGAAACCATGAAGATCTACGATCTTCAGGATACCCTGTTAGATGCGCTGTTACAGTTGTGGGAGGAATTAAACAAAAGTAGGAAATATAGGAAATTCTTTTTCCCAAGATAGTAAATGAATAACATAACCAATTCAAGAAACGCCCTAGCGATCGCAACTAACTTTACATAGTGGCGCATTTTTGCAACTAAGTTTGTTGCAGCCATGTTTGTTGCAGCCCATGTGGAATGATGACCCTTGGTTGGATCCGCATGTAGAAACAGTTTTGTCAGGTCACAACTGGTAGTGAATGCTCATCTCCTCTTTGGACCACTTGGACTACTACACCTGTATTCTTTCACATCTTGCACTATCTTTTTAAAGTCATAATGTGTTAGCATAGTTCAAGAAGAAAAGTCCTAATTATAGCAATCATAAGCATTAATAAGATGAAACAATAATTAATCATACCGGTGTAGATTCAGGGCTCAAGTGAGGAAATGATGCTTGTTTGGTGGGAAAAATGGAGTAAGGAAAGACAAACAGGGTATAATGGATGTGGTTAAAAAAGGGCATTTCGGGACCCAACATCTCCCCCCAATTGCTCTGTTGCATGTCCTCGTGCAACAACCTCCACTAGTCTGAATCAGAGTTTGGAATTGTACCTCGCTCATGGAGAGATGTAAAGTTGTAGGAGGATTCAAGTGATTCCCTCCCATCTAGATATCCATTATGGGCAACCCAATACTTACAACACTGCCTTTCCGCTGATTTTGTCAATGAAAAATCTTCCCTATATGGTTTTGTTGGCCACCAAATAAGTGGGAATTTGAATTTAAGTCCCAACCAGTTAAATCCACATTTTCTAATATAGTCAACATACCCCTCAACCCTAGGAAGAGCCTGTTTAAAATTATTAAAGCAATAGGGGTCCCTTTTCTTTATTGATGAAGGAGCATCCTACCACCTATGCTTACTTCTTTCCAAAGACAAAATTTGCTGCCTGGAAATCTGGATAACACAAGTGGAGATGACTTGCTCCTGAAGTTTGACCAGCTATAGAGTCTAGATGGGAGATTTAAGACTCTGTTCTTGATGACTATGAAGAAGGCGAGGGGATTGAGGTTCACACAGAATACAGAGATTAAAGTTAGCCTCATTCTAAAAAACTATCTGAAATGAATCCTCCCATTACACATGGTTTCTGACAAAATAAGCAAAATCCCTCAGCTGGACATCACCTAGGTGAGGAGCAGGTTTTGAATATCGGTCAAGGGGAAAACCATTTCATGTAAAAAAAGCTCACACGGAATATTCTTCTCGGTGAAGCTAATTTTCATAAAAGTTTCCAAAAACTGGTTAGAAGATGCTACTTCATAAGGTCTCCCTTCGTTTAGTGACTTCATTTTAAACCAAGTGAACTGTTCATATAAAAATACAGGATAAGAAGGAGATGGAGCTCTGGAGCTCATCAATTCGTGGGAGAGAATGTACAGTTGGTATTTCTCCTTTGGCATGGACTTGAATTTCTTCAACTCCTTCAATTTTTTCTGTACTTCTTCCCAACAGAACTTCTAGAATATTAGCTATTATGCCCTTATTTATCTCAATTCACTGATAGTATTCCTGTACTGAACAAGGGGGATCATTCCTTTTTGATATCTATCCACCTCACTTTTCCATTTCTTTACTTCTATTTTCAGCAGTGAGAGTTCTTCTATTAGACCTTGAATCCTTTCCTCTCCTGCATCCTTCTCCTCATCAGAATCTAAATTGACAAAGTCTTGGGAAGATTGCATCCATACCTTATTATCCAATGTTTTAGCCTAATTGTTCTGAATTGGAAGTGAAATAGTTTCCTCTTCTACCAATGGTCCAAACTTCTTCTTGCAAATGTACTTCTGCAATCAATTCTGAGGATGTTGGTTCTTGTGTAGAAGCACCTTCTTCCTGAATCCCTTTTTTGTCAACTCCAACAACCAATTATGAAGATGTTGGTTCTTGTGTGACAACACCTTCCTATGTTCCAATCTCAACATCTTCTTGAGTCTCGGTTGCAAATTATCGATTTTTGGCTGTGGCTTCAACAGGGTGCTGCAGAGATGTTGGTTCTTGTGTAACAAATTCCTTCTCTCCTAGTTCCTCTTGCTTCTTGGGTTGCTCTTTAGTTACTTCCATATCCCATGAAAGATGATACTGATCCCCAAGTATTTCAGTGTCCCCAGATAGATGAGACTGGTCCACGAATGCTTTAGTGTCCTCTGATAGTCGAGACTACATCTATTTGTCTTCTCCTAGTTCCAAATCAGGGATTATGTCCACCTCAAGGTCAGTTGTCCCTAGATGGATGGGAGTCTCAGCAAGGTTTCCTGAGGATGTTGGTTCTTATGTGACAACATCCTGATCAACTTCAACATTTTCCTATTGCTAAAGTTCTCCCTCCACTAGTTCTGTGTCCTGAGATTGTTTTGGGGTCATAGTAAAAAATCCTAAGTTCAAGTCAGGGATTGTCTCGACCTCTGGCTCACTCACTTCCAATTGAGTAGCAACTTCAACAAACATTTCCAAGGTTGTATGTTCTTGTGTAACAACACCTTGTGGCTGAGACTGTAATTGATCATATTCCCTTACCTCTACATCAGGGATCATTTCCACTTCTAGTTCTTCTTTATCCCTCAATTCCATCGCAGATATTCCTTTCTCTTGTCCAAGTTCATGTGTGGGTTTTTGTGCCACAAATGCACACACTGTGACTTTGTATCCTGATTGATTTAAAATTTATCCACACGCAGGGAAAACTAAATTTTCCAATTCTTCGACTTGAGGTGATCCTTTAACCTGATCTTCAGGTTCTACTAGTGTGTGCAATCTCATTTCCACATGTTTCTTGCATGTTTCCTTCGATATTTCCACTTCCTTTTGGAGCACTTGCACCTCTTCCTTCAACAGACTGTTTTCAAACAAAATTCCCTCAATTTGAGGTTCCTATACAATAGGTTCTTGTGGGGTAGCATTTTCCTTGGGTCTCAAGATGGGAAATTCAACGTTTACCCATCTTTCCCACGCTGCTTCTGCTACTGCAACAAATATGGTTCTCCTTCTTCTCACTGGTCGTGATGCTTGTACCTCCTCCTTTGATCTTCTTCTCTTCCTTTTTGGTAGAGGGGCTTCTAATTATGCAGCTGATGTAGAAGGAATGTCTCTTATTTGAGCATATTCTCTGGTCTCTACCATCTTTGTTTCCTCCTCAATAAGAGTTCCCATCCATTCAAGAGAGGATTCAATGGCGAGAACCTCTACATCTCCTTCTATCATCCGAGCTCCTACAGCTTCAAATTCAACTGTCGCAGCATCCAATGCTGCTCTAGCTTCAGCTTCTACTGCCAGAGCTTCCAAATTCTCTATCCCCTCTGTAGGGTTTGTTGCTGCTACATCCTCACCTGATTGTTCTTCTTGGTTATCTGATTTTGTCTCATCTTCCCCCCCAACTAAATTGGAGGGACTCCGGTCCTCCTTCTCTTCTTTTATTCCCCCCAACTGTGATGGTGCCTCCTCTTCTTCCTGTATTTGATCACCCCACAAAAGTGTAGGTGTGTCAAATTCCTCCTCTGTTGGAACACCATGCAAACGTACAGGTGCCTAGTTTATTTGAGGTTGACCAGTAAACTATTCCAAAGTTTGGTTTCTCTGAGCTAATGCCCTTAAGATAAGCAATTTGATGAGGCTGTGATGGGTGAGGGAAGAATATGGGTGTCAGGATGATCTTACGAATCCCTCCATGTGATGTAGGTCTTTAAATAAATAAAAGGGAATATTGAGTAAAACCCTATGGTGTAAATGAGATAGTAGAGGGAACTCAGAGAAATACACAGTTTCGTACCTACCTTCACATGTAGTGTACTTCTTCAAGACAACCTCCACTTCATTTTAGGGGTGAGGCAGTGATTGCAATTCTATCCCCCTCTTTGCTTGGCGGACCTGTTCACCAGCTAGTAGAAACTCCCGCATTGCAGCAGCATTGCGGGTTCTTCTTCCAAACCAGGCCCTTCCAATTTGAGGAAGGCCAGTAACCTTTGCTACACTCTCCTCAATAACTTCTTATATTTAAACCAATGAACTCTAAGTGGGTTTCCGTGAGATTCAGATCAAATTGCAGAGCTTTTTCTCGATGAGAACCACTTAGACGTTAGAAAAACTTAGTCCAGCTAGCAGCTTCAAAGATGGCAAACACCTCAACATTTCTGCGCAATTCTTGCATGTTTGTAGGTTCATGTTGGTCTGAGATACCCATGTTTTCTCTCTTTCTAAATGTTGGTATCAACTCAACAATTTACAAGCCCAGTAATGGAGGTTACAGCATAGGGTCATGCACGAACAACTGATGTTGGGGTTGGGAAAATTAGGTAAGTTAAGACAGTCGTAAGCAGGGAATCATTGGTAATATTTGGCCCCAAATTAGGAAAAATGTGATAGCCATAAGATAAGCTCGAGTACCCATTACATCGTGTGGATGGACGATTAACGAAGCATGGGTATAATGACAGGTATAAAAAGGTAAGCATGATTAAGTTTGTCAAATATATTTAATTCTTAATCATATATAAATAATCGGAACTGTACCTTAGCAATTATGTGATGAACCACAACTTCTCAAGATAATACAACGTGTCGAATGTTGCCATAAAATTTAAACATGATTGCTTGCGTGCTGCAATGATGTTCCTTCCGAAGAACCAAAAAATTTCTTTTCAACATTGACAGAGACATAATTGAACTTGTGAAGTGAGTTAGAATCAACAAAATCACGGGTAGCAGAAATTCCAGACAAATATGGAGGAGTCACAGCCCTTTTGTGGATACATATGGAGGATTTGCAGCCACAAAAGATAGGGAATCTGATGGAATTTGGCAGAGTCGCAGCCGTGAAAAATAGGAAAAGTCTGCTAAAATTGGCAGATTCACAGCTGCGAGAGATAGGAAAAGTTTTCTAAAATTGGCGGAGTCACGGCCGCGAGAAATAGGAAAAGTGGAAAATTTTATGGAGTTGCACCTGTGCGAAATGAAAAAATGGGCACATTTTATGGAGTTGCATTTGTACAGAATGGGAAAATGGGAAAATTTTACAGATTTACAGCTGTGCAAAATGGGAAAATAGGAAAATTTTACGCAGTTGCAACTACACGGAATGGGAAAATAGGAAACTTTTTATGGAGTCGCAGTTGCACGGGACTGTTCATTATTCAAATTTTTTTCCTATTCAAGGATTTTCCAAAATAGGAAATTAGAATAGGGGCTCATGGTTGTCAAGCCTAGTCATGACCATTTCTCCTTAAGTAAATTCCTACACAAATTCTTCAAAGAAAATCGATCAAGCGTAAAGGAAAAAAAATGAAAACAGGAAAACATCAATTTATTTATGTACAAAATTTTATTTTGTGTGGAAATCACAATGAATTTCTAAATATTGATAGGGGAAGAGAAATATTCATGCCCTTGCGTTAACTAGTATCTTGGATCAGCTGCAACATGTGAAATAAATGCATCCCTTGAGATTGGATTGTGGTACAGTCGTAGCCTATGACCATTAGAAAATAATGGTGTACGGTTTTCGTCGATGGTGACCAGGCGAACTGTACCATTATCAAACACTCTGTCTATCTGATATGGACCCAACCATCTTGTGCACAACTTACCTTTGTAGTTCCTTTTAAATATTGAATCATATAATAATGCCCAGTCTCCTTCACAGAAGACTTTCTTCTTTATGAACTGATCGTGCCATTTGGATCGCTACCGCTGAAACAATATTGTTTGATCCAATGCAGCTATATGTTTTTCATCAAGTTAATTTAATTGATTCAGTCTACTCCTCTGGGATTTTGTTAAATCCAAGTTTAAATCCATGGCCATCCTCAAAGTCTTGATTTCAAATTCGATTGGGAAGACAACACTCTTACCATACACCAAGTCATAGGGGGAGAAACCTATATTATTGTGCCAAGTAGTGTGATATGCCCACAATGCTTCTGGAATTCTGTTAGCCTAGTATCTGTGATGGATTTTGACTGTTTTAGTAAGGATAGCATCAATAAATTTATTGGTACTTTTCACCTGACCATTGGCCGGGGGATGGTAAAGTGAAGTTATCCTATGCTGAATATGGTACTTCTGTAGCAAAGCTTCAAATTTGTGGGACACAAACTGCGGTCCTCCATCTGTGATTATTTCCTTGGGTAATCCAAAATGGGTGAATATTTCATTGTACAAGAAGTCTATTACAACCTGGTCATTGGCTTTCACCAAAGCCACAGGATCCACCCATTTTGTCATGTAGTCGGTGCAAACTAAAATGTAAGCTTTATGCTTCAAGGAAGGGTTGATAGGCCCAACAAATTTTAAGGGCCATCTGTCAAAGGGTTCAACCACCAACTATGTTTGAAGAGACATTTCATCCAATCTGTTAGGTTGGCCCATTCTCTGATAGCTATCACAATCCTAGACATACTTCTTTGCATCCCTGAAAATTGTTGGCCAATAATAGCCCATTCTTAACACCTTATGACCTATCCTTGTATCTGCAAAATGTCCTCTACATGGCTCATCATGACAAGCCTTCAAGATATGGAAGACTTCATCCTCCCTTACACATCTTCTGATATCAAGATCAGGACCTATGTAGAAAAGATGACCATCTATCCAGCAATACTTGGCACTTTGTTGAATAATTTTCCTTTTCTCTCTCTTTGACAAATGTGTCAGAAGATTTCCTATAGCCAAGTAGTTAGAAACATCTGCATACCAAGGGGAATGAGCTAAAACTGAAAATAAATGTTCATCTAGGAAAGAATCTTCAATTGGTAAGCTATCATCACTGTTAGTAAAACGAGATAAAAAGTCAGCAACAACATTTTCTTTCCCATGTCTGTCAATGATGGTAATATCAAATTCATGTAACAATAACAACCATCTAGTTATCCTAGCATTTGTAACTGGTTTGTTCATTAAATACTTGATGGCTGAGTGGTCAGTGTGTACAAAGGTGGGATATCCAGTGATGTAATGCCTGAATTTGTTAATGGAGTAGGAAATCGCTAAAAATTATTTCTCTGTAACAGTGTAATTAAGTTCAGCAGGAGACAAGTATTTACTGATGTAGTAAATTGCATATGGTGCTTGACCATCATGCTATCCCAACACTGCTCTAATGGTAGTGTCAGAGGCATTTGAAGAAATGTGAAAAGGGAGATCCCAATTGCCCCCCTGTAAGATAGGAGTTGTAGACAACCTCTTCTTAAGTTTAGTGAACGTTGTCTCGCATGCATCATTCCAAATGAACTTTACATCCTTCTTCAATAAGGTAAATAAAGGAGAATCCAGTTTGGAAAAATTTTCTATGAATCTTCTATAATAACCATCATGCCCTAAAATTATACATACCTCTTTCTATGTTCCAGGAGTGGGTATATTTTCAATTACCCTAATTTTGGATGGATCTACCTAGATACCATCAACAGAGATAAAGTTCCCTAGCACTACACCCTCGCTCATCATCATATGGAACTTTTCAATGCTCAAATATAGCTGGGTTTTCTCACATCAAGTTAAAACCTTCTCTAAGTTTTTCAGTGCCTCCTCAAAGTCACTTCCATACGAGGTAAGGTCATCCATGAAAATATCCATACTGTCATTGAACATATTCGAAAAGATGCCAATCAGAGCTCTTTGAAAGGTGGCTGGTGCATCGTACAAACCTTAGGGGAGCACCTTGTATGTAAAGGTACCCCAAGGATAGGTGAAAGTGGTATTATATTGGTCCTCAGGAGCAATATGGATTTTATTGTACCCGCTAAACCCATCCAGAAAGGAGAATAATTTATTCCTAGACAGGGTGTCAAGTACTTGATCAATGAAAGGTAAAGGAAAGTGGTCTTTCTACGTTGTCTTGTTTAACTCTCTATAATCTATGCAAACTTCAGCCCCATTTCCCATTCTTATTGGGTACTATCACGAGTGGAGAGACCCTGCATTGGATATATGAGATTGGGTATATAAACCCTGCTTCTAGGAGTCTTTGAATTTCCTCTTTCACTATGTCCCTAATATTGGGGTTCATCCTTTGTTGTGGCTGGAACACATGCCAAGAGTCACTCTTGATATAAAAGTGGTGGGTGCACAGATTAGAAGGGATACCCTTCATATCCATGTACTCCCAGGAAAATGCCCCCTTATTCTTTTTCAAGAGAGTGATCAAGCATTCCTATTTATCAGGAGTGAGATTGGGATTGTTGTTCAGTGTTTTTCCAAGCTCTATCTCAACTGGAACAATTTTCAAAATTTTCAGCACTAGAATTATGTGGGTGTCACTGAATAATGTATCCTCTATGAGATTTTGTTGCTCTTCTTCACCTAGGGTACTGTTCATGATCTAATAAATTGTTTTGTTGATAGAATTGGGCTCACTAATGAAACTATTAATGGCATCGTCCTCTATTCCATCCTTGAAGGTCAAGGCCTTCCCTATTGTTAACACTAGTTGAACACCCTCCTCTTCCTCTAGCTCCATCCACAATGGAGTTTTAGCTTCTAGAATAGGTCGAGGTAGAGGATACAAGGTAATGTTTTTTGTTTCGGTGCCATCTGAGATGGTCATAGACCCTGACCGATAGTTGATGTAGGCATCTGTTGTGGCTAACCAATGTCTTCCTAGGATTAGTAGGCGTCCCATAGCTACAACTTGGGTTGTAAAACCAAGAAATCAGCAAGGTATTCCCATGAGTCAACTGAGACGATGAGGTCATCCAAGATTCCTTCGAGTTTGATAGTGGACCTATCAGCTAGTTCTAAAATGATAGGGGTGAGCCGAAGTTTTTGTATAGTTTATATGGTCATAACATTAATAGATGCAACTAGATCTACCAACACATTTGGTATCTGTGTGTTCCCACTCTACACTGTGACAATAGGGTTCCCAGGGTCATCATATTTGGCCAGGAGAGTTTTTCCCATTATCAGTTCAGATAGTTTCCCTATGACATGGACAGTGGGAGGATCCCTAGGTTTTCTACCTGGTTTTCTTACACACAGGTCTCAGAATGTTTTGGCATAATAGGCACATCATGGAGGGCTTGCAACAGTGGAATTTTAACATATATATATTTTCAACTCTCCTAAGAGGTTAAACGGGGGTTGTTACACTGCTTTCTGCGGTGTCAGTCTTTCACAATATGGCAGTTCTCTAATCAGTTGTGTAGGCTACGTTTCAATAGATTTTTCTCTATGTTTTTCAACCGGTGTCTTAGTAGGACTTTCAACATCCTCAATAATAGAGATTGTTGTGTGGGATGAGTACTGCTGGTGTTATATCCTAAATAAATCAATTTTCAATAAGTCCACTTAGACAATTTATTTTTTGATAAGTGATAAATATTTCTGGTCATATTATGAACAATGTTTGGGTGACTAACATAGTTGGCATATTTGGTGCTCAGGTTTTCAAAAAAATTGAAATTTTTAGCTTTTGGTGGCTTAGGTGAGCTTCAAACAACTCATTAGCCACCGAAAGCCCAACTTTCGACAGCTAATGGTTTTCACTTAGGAACATGTTAACCACCGAAATCTTGTTGATCATGTTTCTTATAATTTTTGGAAAAGGGGACTTTTGGTGGCTTAGAAAAACTTACCAATAGTTCATTAGCCACCGAAAAGCCTCGGTTTTGGCCATTTAGTAATGGGTCCAAGAAGACAGTAAACCGCCAAAAGCGTGTTGAACTTCATTTTAAATAAATTCTGGGAAGGAGACTTTCGGTGGCTTAGGTGAATGGACCAACAGTTCATTAGCCACTGAAATCCCAGGTTTTGACAGCTAGTGTACTAAACCCTAAAGTCTCTTAACCACCGAAAAGGGAGAAAAGTGAAAACGATTATCAATCCATCAAAATCAAACTCGTCAGCATGAGGCATGTCATAATTTAGCATTATTAACCACCAAAAAGACCGGGGAACTACAGTAAACCATAAATTGGTGGATAAAAGGTCATTAGTTATCTAAAATGACTAATGGAAATCAAAACCCTAATCTACCCTCCATCTGTCCCATAGCCGTAGTAAAATCTCTACAAAGCGTCAAGTCCCAGTTGGAAGTGATTACTAGGATGGCTATCTCGAGGTTATCACCAGAATTCATCACCATCATTTTTCTCAAGTACCAATCAATAGATTAATCCCTCCAAATCAGCACCATATCCTCTGTACACTTCACATTTATCTGCATGCATTCTCACTGAGCCTAGCCCTCTCTGGATCCAACTTTGTAGTATCCCTCCCTAGGGTTTGAATTTCAATTTTGCAGGCGCATGGAGGAGGACCCGCTAAAAAAACTCAAAACATAGGTTTCTATGGATAAGAGTGGTTTCAAAACGGTCTCTAAGCCACCAAAAGCAAACTTTCAACACCTAAGACCGAAATTTCAGGGCGCTCCAAGCCACCGAAATTGGCATTTTACTACGAAAAGTCATATTTTTAAAATAATTATTCTGAGCGACTGGAGAATCATTTTGCAAAACGATTAGAGGTTTTTGTTCCTAACATGTCAGAGAACAATAAAATATCTCATTTTTTCTACAGGTATTTCATATTGGGAGAATCAAATCCATCTCTGAGCCCTAATTTTCGGATCTCAAAATTTCCCTCTTTTACACATATTTTTGAAATATAGATCCCGGGAAAATGAAAACGAATTTAAAAAAACGGAGAGAGGTTTTTGCTCACAAAAAACCAATATAAAAAAACTCTTTTGGTTTATAAACATGTGTCACATATTTGAAGGAAAAAATCCATATATGAGCCCCATTTTTCCGCAGTTTGGCCAATTTTTAGGGCAAAAGATGACCTAACAGAGCAGGTGGCAGCAGAATATGAGGAGTTTCCTTCACCAACACCAAGGGAAGGGTAGGATGAAAAAATAGCAGAGAATTTCTCAAGCATACCTAGGTCTCATAGGATCAACCAACTGTTAGGGAAAATACATGAAATGGAGATCTTAGATAGAGAGGTAAAAATAAATAATGTAGTATTAACCAAGAATAATGCTAAGTTACACAATTCTCTGCTAGAAATGTGAGGGATGCATGTCCTATTGAAAAGAAGGAATCTGATTCTAATGAGGGATAAAAACATAATTTACAGAATGATCAAGCTGATGAGGTTGTAGGAGAAAAAATCAAACCCTAGCCCTCAAGATCATCTCGCACTAGAAACCCTAGCAGAGGCAGCAACAAGCTTGCAAGATCTTGTGGCAGCTCATGATGTTGTTGTTTTTCCAAACCCCATGGAGGGTGAAGGAGTACCAGAGAATTAGGTGTGAATTGTAAAAATCTGATTAAAACATAATAGAGATTTTTTTCAGAAAACAGAGCTTTCAGCGGCTTAGGCGAACGCATTAGCTGTACATTAGCCACCGAAAGCAGAGCTTCCGGTAGCTTACAGACCCAGGATTCTACTTCCTTAACCACCAAATGAAGAAAAGGGGTGCAGAATTATATTTTGGCACACAGAACCAGTTTTGGAGAATACAACTATCTCAGGGATGAAATATAAAGTTGAAATATGCTGAAAAGCACCGTTGGGGGAAGTCTGTTCCAGTTTTGAGGATACAATCAAGGAGAAAAGGGTCACAAACCCTACCTATTTTTTACCAACAGTGGCTTATCTATCAGATGGCAGGTTTCAGCAATACTTCAGTACTCACTACAGTAATCAAAGAGTTCAATGAGTGAACAAGTGTTAGAGTTAAATAGACTATTACTTAAATTAGGGTTTTTGACCTAATTTTGCAAAAAACATTTATTTTATCTATTTTTTAGTAAATCAGATCCAACTTTTCAGGATCTGAATATTTTTGAAGGAAGGATTCGACTTCAAGGACCTTTAAACCATTATTATTATCAAGCTTCTCATGTTATTCATCATCTAATATAAGCTCTTTTGCTATTATATGTTCAGCTTCCATATCTTCTCTATTTTGTGCTTGTGCTTGAATGTTTGATTCAGGTTTATTCATGTTATTTAATATCTAATAGTTGTCACCCTATTTGTATGTTGATGAGGTGAATTACAAGTACTTTTCCTTGTTGTGATTAGCCATTTATATGTAATTTATTTATATATAAATTTTCCAGCATAATAAGTTCTTCATCTTTTCACCCTATTATCATACCTCTCAACATTGGTAGTTAGAAGCCTTATCTTTTGATTGATTTTTATGCATGTCCTGAGCGTGTGAGGTCATTTAGGTCACTTGAATTGATCCATTTAGAAAAACCATAAAAACATTTAAGTTACCAGGCATCCTCGAGCTACAATCTAGAGGATTTTCCTCGAGTGATAACAAATTGGCGCCGTTGCCGGGGAGAGGAGATTGAAGATCAGCTTCCTTGGGAGATGACATAGATCCTACTTTGATGATAAACAAAGTCTAGAAAATATTCTAGTTGTAATCATCTATCTAGAAAATCCATTGGAATAAAGTGGCTTCAAGAAGACCAAGTACTAGAGCAAACCCTCAAGGGCCACTAGTAACACCTGTTCCAGATCCAGAAGAGATTCTAAGAAGAGCTAGGGTTTCACTAAGACGGACCTCTAGAGAAGCAAGGGGAACTACATCAGGTATATCTAGAGGTATTTCTACTATTATATCAAATAGACCTCCATTTAAATCTTCTTCTGTTGAAGCATCTAGTTCTTAGAAGTTTATAAGTAAATAAGAAAATTTTAGGTTTGAGGAATCTTCAAGCGCTGTTGCTTGTGAAGATCTCATCCCTGGCGACTCCATGAAGGAAGAATTCAGTGGCAACTCCACAATATTAAGATGTCAAAATCATTTGCTTCTCTTTTGGCTTGGAGGTTTGCACCTCTTGACTTCTCTTCAATTCCTAGTTTCCCACACCCAGTATCTGATATGTCCAAATGGGGAAATTTTATACCTGTCTTCAAAGAGGAGAAAGAGGACAATCCTGCAGAACACCTCCTCAAATTTCACAAATGCATGGATATATTAGATCAGCACCATGAATATGTTTGTATGAAGATGTTCATGTATTCATTGTATGGTGATGCATGTCAATGGTATTTTTCTTTACCTCCTTCCAGCATTTCATCTTTGAAGGATTTTCACCGAGCGTTCACTGAGCATTGCAAAAGGAATTTTTCAGATGAGCTTGTATTTGGTAATTGCTTTGATGAATATGAATTACATGATAAGGCTGAAGATGTAACTAGAGATGGATCTCTCCCTCACAATATGCAACAACCCTTCAAGAATATTCAAGATGATGCACTTTTCCATCAACATGAACTAGAAATGAATTATAAAGGAGTTGAAGGTTTTCCTACCATCATTAAATATGATTATGGTGAATCTGAGGATTTGATTTCTTTAACTACACATGGAGATAATCAGCTTTCTACTGGTCAAATGACCAGCTTTCTACTGGTCAAATGACCATTGAAATCAGTAAGGATAGCTTACAGTTTCAAGATTTGCAGATAAAGGGAAGCTGCAGTAACCATGCGAAACAAGATTTTCAGGGACATTCTAATCTCTAGCTAGAACATCAGGAAGATATTTATTCTCCTTATGAATATGTTGCTTCAAATTATGACAAGGAACTAGATGCTTGTTACGAATCTGCTGCTCAAAATTCCAATAAAGATCTTTTTAGTTTTGATATATCCTGCAAAGATATTATTGTGGAATAGGAAATTGTTAGCTATGATAAGCCAGCATATCATCATGATGAATTTAGATTACGTAAATATGGTGAAGGGGAACTGAAAGGTTCAGATCAGTTGCTGAGTTTGAATTATTATCCGACAAAGGTTGAGCATCCCGCATTCAACATTGAAATCAGTGAAGGAAAAGATCAGAAGCATAAAAAGGTATCTTCTGTTGGCTTTTATGACCCCGTTGCTGAATATCTGGAACTTATGAGTAGCATAGATATCAAAATATTTTTTTCAGATGATAGTTGGTTCTGTCACCCTTCGAAACTACATTGCTGCATGCTAGGGTTTCATTTATTTTTCAGGTCAATCTCAAGGATAAGTTCAACATATCAGCTTTTGACATGGCTTCATTGGAAGCATGATGTCACTTGATAAGAAGACTCTATTGATTATAATTAGGAGTAGGAGTAGATAGGAAAATAAGCGCTTAATATGAGAAGCTAGGTCATTTTTCAGTTGTTTTCATGAATAAGGAGAGCGACCTACAGGCAGGTTGCAGCGGATCAGTTATGAAAGGACAAATGACTCCATGCCCAATGGAACAGTAGAAGGTAGCTTTAATATTTGTTTTTCAGTAAAGGAATTTGGTCTAGGGTTCTTGGGACCTCACAGGGAGGTTCCCATCCCCAAGTAGGAGCCAGATGTCATCTCCTAAATAAATCAATTTTCGATAAGTCCACTCAAACAATTTATTTTTTGATAAGTGATGAATATTTTCAATCATATTATGAACAATGTTTGGGTGACTAACAAAGTTGGCATATCTGGTGCTTGGTTTTTCAAAAAGTTTGAAAGTTTTAGCTTTTGGTGGCTTAGGTAAGATTTCAAATTGTTCATTAGCCACCAAAAGCCCAACTTTCAGCAGCTAATGGTTTTGACTCAGGAACATGTTAACCACCGTAAGCTTGTTGATCACGTTTTTTATAATTTTTGGAAAAGGGGACTTTCAGTGGCTTAGGAGAAGTTACCAACAGTTAATTAGCCACCGAAAATCCTTGGTTTTGGCGGTGTAGCAATGGGTCCAAGAAGACAGTAAACCACCAAAAGCATGTTGAACTTCGTTTTAAATAAATTCTGGGAATAAACTTTTGGTGGCTTAGGAGAGTAGACCAACGGTTCATTAGCCACCAAAATCATAGCTTTTGATAGCTAGTTTACTAAACCCTAAAGTCTCTTAACCACTGAAAAGGATGAAAATGGAAAACGGTTATCAGTCCATCAAAACCAAACTCGTCATCATGAGGTATGTCATAATTTAGCATGATTAACCACTGAAAATACCTTGGAACTGAAGTAAAGCATACATTCATGGCTAAAAGGTCATTAGTTATCTGAAATCACATATGGAAATCAAAACCCTAATATTCCCTCCATCTGTCGCATGACCACAGTAAAATCTCTACGAAGGATCAAGTCCCAGTTGGAAATGATTACTAGGCTAGCTATCTCAAGGTTATCACCAGAATTCATCACCATAATTTTTCTCAAGTACCAATCGATTGATTAATCCCTCCAAATAAGCACCATATCCTTAGTACTCTCCACATTTATCTGCATACATTCTCACCGAGCCTAGCCCTCTCTGGAGCCAGCATTGTAGTGTCCTTCCCTAGGGTTTGAATTTCAATTTTAAAGGCCCAAGGAGGAGGACCCCATCAAAAAAATCAAAACACAGGTTTTTGTGGTTAAGCGTGGTTTCAAAATGGTCTCTAAGCCACCAAAATCATACTTTTGGCAGCTAAGACCGAAATTTCAGGGAGCTCTAAGCCATCAAAATTGGCATTTTACTGTGAAAAGTCATATTTTTAAAACAATTATTCTAAGAAAATGGAGAATCATTTTGAAAAGATTTCAGAAATTTGTGTTCCTAACATGTCAGATAACAATAACCTCTCACAGTTTTCCTACAGGTATTTCATATTGGGAGAATCAAACCCATCTCTGAGCCCTAACTTTTGGATCTCAGAATTTCCCTGTTTTACGCATGTTTTTGAAATACAGATCTCGGAAAAATGAAAATGATTTTCAAAAAACTGAGAGAATTTTAGGCTCCCAACAAAACAATATACAAAAGCCTATTTTGGTTAATACACATGTCTCACAAATTTGAAGGAACAAATCCATATTTGAGCCCCTGTTTTCAGCAATTTGGCCAAATTTTTAGGGAAAAAGATGACTTAACAGAGCAGGTGGCAGCAGAATATGACGAGTTTCCTTCACCAACACCAAGGGAAAGGAAGGATGAACAAATAGTAGAGACTTCCTCAAGCATACCTAGGTCTCATAGGATCAACCAGCTGTTAGGGCAAATACATGAAATGGAGATCTTAGATAGAGAGGTAAAAATAAATAATGCAGTATTAACCAAGAATAATGCTAAGTTACACAATTCTCTACTAGAAATGAGAGGGATGTATGTCCTATTGAAAAGAAGGAATATGAGTTTAATGAGGGATAACACCAGACTTTACAGAATGATCAGGTTGATGAGGTTGTAGGGGAAAAAATCAAACCCTAACCCTTAAGTTCATCTTGCACTAGAAACCCTAGCAAAGGCAGGAACAAGCTTGCAAGATCCTGTGGCAGCTCATGAGGTTGTTGTTTTGCAAAACCCCATGCAGGGTGAAGGGGTACTAGAGAATCAAGTGTGAAGTGTAAAGGATGATTAAAGGCTAATAGATTTTTTTTGTAGAAAACATAGCTTTTGGTGGCTTAGGCGAATGCAACAGTTGTTCATTAGCCACCGAAAGCAGAGCTTTCAGTAGCTAACAGACCCAGGATTTTGTTTCCTTAACCATCGAAAGAAAAAAAGGGGTGCAAAATGATATTTTGGCACACAGAACTAGTTTTGGCAAATACAACTATCTCAGGGATGAAATATAAAGCTGAAATTTGCTGAAAAGCACCATTGGGGGAAGTCTGTTCCAGTTTTGAGGATACATTCAAAGCGAAAAGGGTCACAAACCCTGCCTATTTTTTACCAACCGTGGCTTGTCTATCATATGACAGGTTACAACTATACTTCAGTACTCACTTTAGTCATCAAATATTTCAATGAGTGAACAAGTGTTAGAGTTAGATAGACTATTACTTAAATTAGGGTTTTTGACCTAATTTTGCAAAAAACATTTATCTTATTTTTTTTTAGTAAATTAGATCCAACTTTTCAGGATTTAAATATTTTTGTAAAGGATATAAAGCCTAATACTTATTTTGAAGGAAGGGTTTGAGTTCGGGGACCTTTAGACCATTATTATTGTCAAGATTCTCATGTTATTCATCATCTAATATAAGCTCTTTCACTATTATATGTTCAGCTTCCATATCTTCTCTGTTCCGTGCTTGTGCTTGAATGTCTAATTCAGGTTTATTCATGTTATTTAATATTTGATAGATGTCACCCTATCTATATGTTGATGAGTTGAATTACAAGTACTTTTCCTTGTTGTGATTAGCCATTTATATGTAATTTCTTTATATATAAATTTGCCAGCATAGCAAGTTCTCCATCTTTTCACCCTATTATCAAACCTCTGAACATTGGTAGTTAGAAGCCTTATCTTTTGATTGAGTTTTATGCATGTCTTGAGCATGTGAGGTCCTTTAGGTCATATGAATTGATCCGTTTAGAAAAACCATAAAAGGATTTAACTTACCATACATCCTAGAGCTACAAACTAGAGGTGTTTCCTGAAGTGATAACAAATTGGCGCCGTTGCCGGGGAGAGGAGATTGAAACTCAGCTTCCATGGGAGATGACATAGATCCTACTTTGATGATAGACAAATTCTAGACACTATTCTAGTTGTAATCATCTAGATGGCGACTCTATTGGAATAAAGTGGCTTCAGGAAGACCAAGTACCGGAGCAAACCCTCAAGGGCCACCAGTAACACCTGTTTGAGATCCAGAAGAGATTTCAAGAAGAGCTAGGGTTTCACTAAGACAGACCTCGAGAGCTGCAGGGGGAGCTACATCAGGTATTTCTAGAGGTATTTCTACTGATATATCAAATAGACCTCCATTTCAATATTCTTCTGCTGAAGCATCTAGTTCTCAGAAGTTTATAATTATATAAGAAAATTTTAGGGTTGAGGAATCTTCAAGCACTACTGCTTGTGAAGATATCATGCCTGGTGACTCCACAAAGGATGAATTCAGTGGAAACTCCACAATATTAAGATGTCAAAATAATTTGCTTCTCTTTTGGCTTGGAGGTTTTCACCTCTTGAATTCTCTTCAATTCCTGGTTTCCCACATCTAGTACCTGATATGTCCAAATGGGCAGATTTTCTACATGTCTTCAAAGAGGAGAAAGAAGACAATCCCAGAGAACACCTCCTCAAATTTCACAAATGCATGGATCTATTAGATAAGCACCGTGAATATGTTCGTATGAAGATGTTCATGTATTCATTGTCTGGTGATGCACGTCAGTGGCATTTTTCTTTACCTCCTTCCATCATTTCATCTTTGAAGGATTTTCATCGAGCATTCACTGAGCACTACCAAAGGTATTTTTCAAATGACCTTGCATTTGGTAATTGTTGTGATGAATATGAATTACATCATAAGGCTGAAGATGTAAATAGAGACGGATCTCTCCCTCACAATATGCAGCAGCCCTTCAAGAATATTCAAGATGATGCACTTTTCCATCAACATGAAATATAAATGAATTATAAAGGAGTTGAAGGTTTTCCTACCATCATTAAATTTGATTGTGGTGAATTTGAGGAATTGATTTCTTTAACTACAGATGGAGATGATCAGCTTTTTATTGGTCAAATGACCATTGAAATCAGTAAGGCTAGCTCACAGTTTCCATATTTGCAGATCAAGGGTTCAAGCTGTGGGAACCATGAGAAACAATATTTTCATAGACTTTCTAATCTCCAGCTAGAACATCAGGAATATCTTCCTTCTCCTTTTGAATATGTTGCTTCAAATTGTGACAAAGAACTAGATGCTTGTTATGTATCTACTGCTCAAAAGTCCAATAAAGATCTTTTTAGTTTTGATATGTCCTGCAAATATATTATTGTGGAAGAGGAAATTGTTAGCTATGATAATCTAGCATATTATCATAATGAATGCAGATTATGTAAATATGGTGAAGGGGATCTGAAAGTTTCAGATCAGTTGTTGAGCTTGGATTCTGATCCAACAAAGGTTGAGCAGTCCACATTCAACATTGACATCAGTGAAGGAAAAGATCAGCAACACAAAAAGATATTTCTTGTTGTATTTTATGACCCTGTTGCTGACTATCTAGAACTTATGAGAATCATAGATATCAAAATATTTTTGTCAGATGATAGCTGGTTCTGTCACCCTTTGAAACTACATTGCTGCATGCTAGGGTTTCATTTATTTTTTGGGTTAAGATCAAGGATAAGTTTAGTAGATAAGCTTCTGACATGGTTTCATTGGAAGCATGATGTCACTTCATAAGAAGACTCTACTGATTAGAATTAGGAGTAGGAGTAGATAGGAAAATAAGCTCTTAATATGAGTAGCTAGGTCATTTTTCAGTTTTTTTCATGAATAAGCAAAGCAGGCTATAGGAAGGTTGCAGCGGATCAGTTATGAATGAAAAATGACTCCATGCCCAATGGAACACTAGAAGATAGCTTTAATATTTCTTTTTCAAGAAAGGAATTTGGTTTGTGGTTCTTGGGACCTCACTGAGAGGTTCCCTTCCCTGAGTAGGAGCCAGATGTTATCTCTTAAATATACCAATTTTCAATAAGTTCACTTAGACAATTTTTTTTTGATAAGTGATAAAGATTTCTGGTCATATTGTGAACAATGTTTGGGTGACTAATAAAGTTGGTAGATCTGGTGCTCGGTTTTTCAAAAAATTTGAAAGTTTTAGCTTTTGGTGGCTTAGACGAGCTTTCAAACATCTCATTAGCCACCAAAAACCCATCTTTCTACAGCTAATAGGTTTTGATTTAGGAACACATGAACCACTGAAAGCCTTTTGATCAAGTTTTTTATAATTTTTGGAAAAGGGAACTTTTGGTGGCTTAGGAGAAATTACCAATAGTTCATTAGCCACCGAAAAGCCTTGGTTTTAGTGGTTTAGCAATGGGTCCAAGAAGACAGTACACCACCAAAAGTGTGTTGAACTTCGTTTTAAATAAATTCTGGGAATGAGAATTTTCGATGGCTTAAGTGAATGGACCAACAATTCATTTGGCACCGAAAGCCCAACTTTTGGCAGCTAGAGGACTAAACCCTAAGTCTCTTAACCACCGAAAAGGTCGAAAAATGGAAAATGGTTATCATTCCATCAAAATCAAACTCGTCAGCATGAGGCATATCATAATTTAGCATGATTAACCACCAAAAAGATTGGGGAACTACAATAAAGAATAAATTTATGGCTAAAAGGTCATTAGTTGTCTGAAATGACTGATGGAAATAAAACCCTAATCTTCCCTCCATCTGTCCAACGACCACAGTAAAATATCTACGAAGCGTCAAGTCCCAGTTTGAAATGATTACTACGAAGGATATCTTGAGGTTATGACCAGAATTCATCACCATCATTTTTCTCAAGTACCAATCGACTGATTAATTCCTCCAAATGAACACCATATCCTCAGTAAACTCCACATTTATCTGCATGCATTCTTACTGAGCCTAGCCCTCTCTTGATCCAGATTGTAGTATCCTTCCCGAGGGTTTGAATTTAAATTTTGGAGGCGCAGGGAGGAGGACCCACTCAAAAAAATAAAAAAACAGGTTTTTGTGGCTAAGTGTGGTTTCAAAACAGTCTCTAAGCCACCGAAAGTAGACTTTTGGTAGCTAAGACTGAAATTTTACGGTGCTCCAAGCCACTAAAATTAGCATTTTACTACTAAAAGTCATATTTTTAAAATAATTATTCTGAGCGACTGGAGAATAATTTTGCAAAAATATGGGAGTTTTTTGTTCCAAACATGTTAGAGAACAATAACCCCTCTTAGTTTCCCAACATGTATTGCCGATTGGGAGAATCAAATCCATATATGAGCCCTAATTTCCGGATCTCAGAATTTCCCTGTTTTACACATGTTTTTGAAATACAAATCTCAGGAAAATGAAAACGATTTTAAAAACACTGAGAGAGGTTTTTGCTCAAAATAAACCAATATACAAAAAATATTTTGGTCTATACACAGGTGTCACATATTTGAAGGAAAAAATCCATATCTCAGCCCCACTTTTTAGCAGTTTGGCCAAATTTTTAGGGAAAAAGATAACCTAACAGAGGAGGCGGCAGTAGAATATGAGGAGTTTCCTTCACCAACACACGGGGAAGGGTAGGATGAACAAATAGAAGAGAATTCCTCAAGCATACCTAGGTCTCACAGGATCAACCAGGTGGTAGGGAAAATACATGAAATGGAGATCTTAGACAGAGAGGTATAAAGAAATAATGTAGTATTAACCAAGAATAATGCTAAGTTACACAATTCTCTACTAGAAATGAGAGGGATGTATGTTCTACTAAAAAGAAGGAATATAAGGCTAATGAGGGATAACAAAAGACTTTACAGAATGATCAGGCAGATGAGGTTGCAGAAGAAACACTCAAACCCTATCCCTCAAGCTCATCGTGCACTTGAAACCCTAGCAGAGGCAGTAATAAGCTTGCAAGATCCTATGGTAGCTCATGAGGTTTCTCTTTCCGAACCCCATGTAGGGTGAAGGAGTACCAGAGAATCAGGTGTGAAGTGTAAAAGGCTGATTAAAGGATAATAGATTTTTTTTACAGAAAATAGAGCTTTTGGTGGCTTAGGCAAATGCAACAGCTATTCATTAGCCATTGAAAGAAGAGCTTTCGGTAGCTAACAGATGCAGAATTCTTCTTCCTTAACCACCGAAAGCAAAAAGGGGGTGAAAAACAATATTTTGGCACACAAAACCAGTTTTGGCGAATACAACTATCTTAGGGATGAAATATAAAGCTGAAATTTGCTGAAAAGCACCATTGGGGGAAGTTTGTTCCAGTTTTGAGGATACAATCAAGGAGAAAAGGGTCAGAAAACCTACCTATTTTTTACCAACAGTGGCTTATCTATCAGATGACAAGTTACAGCTATACTTCAGCACTCACTGCAGTTATTGTAACATCCCCGACCCTTTGACTAGCGAAGAGGATGCTACTAATCATTAAAGAAATGGAAAAACAACCCCAAGAACATGAACAAGGATAAATGCTGATATTAAAAAGCTTACATAATACATACTAAGATGCATAAAACATGCAAGGATACATAGTTACTCAACTTTCAGTGGAAGAAAACATATACATTCCAGCACGACACATGTTCATCATATTCATTCATTAGTAAACATAAATGCATAAGTAAAATGGACAAGAATACTCGTCTGATAAGAACTCGTCCCGCAACCAGCTACATCACTGCAATGTTCCACCCAACCATACCAGCGTACTCATCAATCTCTCAGCAACACTGCCACCCCCGAGCTGGGCATGATTCCTCAAGGAATAAGGGTCAATGCAGGCTTACACATAGCCAAGGTACACAAAACAGCCAAACCCACACAGTATGGTTCACCAGGTCATCAATGAGATAGGAAAGGCTAAATGCTAAGCTGGTGGCCTCAACACCAGTCTTCTCAAGCATACCCAACCTCTAATCCCACTCTTAACAATTTGAAGACCAACCACTGCATACCACAGCAAAACAATCCATTCACAGCTCTATGAAGAAGGCAAAGACAACCGGGTGGCAATCCCAACCAAAGGTGAAACACAGCTCAAGCCCACAAGACAACTCAGAGTTGTTCTTGGCCCTAGTGTGGCCAAAACAACTCAGTAGCAACCCAAAACCAGGGTACATCAACAGCCCAAACTCACAATGAAAACTATGGAAACCTTACACAGTCCCAAAACAGGGGCAGAAGCAAAAATACCAGCATAGACATGGGAGGATTCAACCAACGGGTGTGGAAATCAACAGCCAACCAACATCCATGAGCCCACAGCACACACAATTCCCCAATGTAATGGCTGGAGAAATTACATAGGCAAAGATGCGAAAAGAAAAAACTCTCATCTTGTGCCCAAAGGAAAAGACATAGCCAAGGAAAAGCATGGAAGAAAACACAGTGGTCTACAGCTCGTGATCCACCATGAAGGATGGAAAACAATACACAACTCAATAATGCTAAAGGAAAACCGATTCTCTGCATGAATGGAAGGAATACCACCACAGACTAACAAAAAATGTGAGACAGGGGAAGCAAACAACAACCAAATAAGAAATCATGCACCCCCTTCTTAACTCAACTCTATGTGAGGAAGATGAACCGCCCCCCTGCTGTGTGTCCCTGCATGAGAGTGAACCCCCAAAATCCAAGAGAGAGGTGTAGTGATGGTTCCATTACCCCTGTGAAGGTGGGGAGAGGACTGGTGGAGTGAGCATGTGGCAAAGACTAACAGTCATGCCACCCTCCACTTCTGGCAATCAATGCCTCAACAACTCAGCAGATCATTAAAAAGGTGGTTGGATGATACAAGGGAAGATGGAAAATCAAACAGGGTGGTAACACATGGATTTCCCCCCCATAGTCCAAGGTTTGACATCCCCCACCCTTATCCTTTGGAATCATGCCCTTTTCATTTTAACGTTGCACCATCGTAGCTGGCTAGAGGTTTAGTTTAATTGATGTGCGTATTTACATGATGCCAAACTATAATGTGCCAGATAGCATGATATACCATCGACAACTATCCCTATTGTTGAAACATACACAACCAAATTGATGGTGGGGCTTTTTCCTTTATCTCCTCACCACGATTAACTAGATTATATACATCATGCAATCGGGGTCAAAACTGGGGTGTTACATTCCCCTCCCCCTTGGAATAATACCATCCTCAGTGTTCCAATACATAGGAATACATATACAATTTGCACATCCAAAATTTCAAAATTTTGTAGATCTCTCTCACGTTCAATTATTTACTTTGAACGTTCAGGACCAAGCCCCCTCGGCTTCCACAAACTTCTCTTGCTACTTCTCAGCTTTCAACTTATCCCAAATCCTAGGAAATTTATGGCTGCTGCCCTCTTTATGTTCCCTCATTGGGCAGTCCCGGTATAAATGATGTCCTCTGCATTCCCAACATTTCGGTGGCTGCTTCATCTTTACTTGCTCAATTTCCTTTGATTCTTCATGCCTGGACCATTTCTCAACGAGTCGCTTGGATGAATGTCCCGTCATCGATCCACCTTCCTTTCCCTTGTCAATTGCTCCTAGAAGGCTTTTCACCTCCCTTTGCAAACCAATAGAGTCTTTCAAAATCTGGTGGTTCATTTCATTCTACCTTTTCTATATCTTGAGCATCTCCTGAATATTTTATTGGGTCTTGGAAATCATTTGAAGGAGACTTCCAGCCAAGTCCAACAACTTTTGATCTGCTGCCATAATCAATGTGCACCACCGGGTTTCACTTTTCTCACCTGTGAAATGCACCATTGAAATTTTGTCATACCAAGCATAATATAGACATTAAAATCAGTCAATCAATTACCCAATTGGCATGACAATCCAATTCTCATCAAGGAGAGTTTCATATTTTTCATGCCTTCCCAACAAGAACATGAGCTCATTCATGTCCATTCTTGGGCAAGGAATTAACTATTCTAGGATTCACAATTTACTTTAAGCAACTACACACATTCCATTTCAGTCATACATGCATTCAACAATCTTTTCTTTTCACTGTGCATATATATATATATATATATATATATATATATATATCTAAAAAGGCAAGAGAGAGCAGGAAGAGTTTTTCCCCTCTATGTTCTGTTCCATCCTAGAACCCACACCACCGTTGCGGCTTTTCATGCTCTCAGCCTCTTTCACTTCACTGTGAATGTTGGACCAATCCCTCTTGGTCATGAAACTTAGTGTCTTCGGTCCATTCAAGACCTCTAAACCATGGAGCCTCCCCACATGGTTTCCTCGGCTGCTAGGAACTTCACAGTCTCACTAGCACCTTTTTCATTTCCACTCATTTCGAGCTTTCCAGGATAGTCACATGTCCACATGCACCCCTAGGATGCTCTCATAGTCCTCGCTCCCAGCGATACCTATATCCAAACATTGAATAGATTCACATGTTTAGTTTATTCCCATCGGTTTTATCTCTAGAACAAGAGCTTAAAACATCATAACCAAATCATATACACATGTATATTCATAGGAAAAATAATCAAATACTTATTTGTATTGTGCGTTTCCTCATTGGTACACAGGATCCTGCTTTGCTTTGCAAGCCTTGGGATCTCCTATGGACTTGGATGTTAGGTCAGCACGCAGGCCGTTCCACAACATCAAATAATTAATGTCCAGCTAGTACACCCTCATGTCGACTGGGCTTGGAACTTTACCACAACCATTTCCAGGTCCAGGATCCACTATGGATCCCCAGGCATATAACAGCCCAACATACACTTATATCAACAATACACTTATATCAAAATACACTTAGATCAACATACACTTATATCAACAATAACCCTTACTCCGCAACCCCTCACAACAATCGTTTGCCTTTTCTCTTTAGGGTGAAACACCCAACTGCATCTATTTAGCTTGTCAACACAAGCAATATAAGCAAACTCATTAGTGTTATTGCTCTAAAATTGTAATGATGTTCCATATCATTCACTATCAAGTATTGAGATACCAGGAGTGCGTCCACTCCCTAGGGTGTAGTCAATATTGAAAACCCTTTCATGACTCTACATCGGAAAAGTGTACACCCTTTCCCGGTGTGTGCCATGTAGGCCCTATTCATACTCAAGCAATCGGTCATCATGGAAATAAAATCAAAACAGGTTTTGCATATGGAATTTTAATAATTTGACATGCATATTCTTAGCAAGGGTCACAGAACACTTATCCATTGCCGACACAGTATCCCTTCATTAAGGAGGAATGGGGCTCCCTTCTCTGAGTTGATAGTCCCTCGATTAGCCATCCCAACTCCTTTTTACATTTCATATCCACACATGTCTTACCTACATAATCTATACCATCTCACTCATGTTGCTTACCAAACATGTAATGCAGATGAGACATTTCCAAAATGTCCAACGGAGTTTCACCCGAAACCCATTTCCAAGATAAGGGAAAACCTTCCCATGAAGTTTGGCTCCTATAGGACATCACACATGATCTTCCTGCAGTGTGTACCCCTGGCTCATTCATCAAATAGAAAAACAGTCAATCATTATCTGGTAATACAATCCAAATTGATTGTTCCATAAATAAGCAATGACATTAGTAATCAAATTCAATAGGAATTTGCAATTCTGTCTACTACAGAAATTAGTTTGCTTGGAAATGAGGTGATCCTCAATTGTTGGTCTCTTGTAAGAAACACCACTATTCCCATTACAATTTTAAGCTTACTACCATAAAATGAATACCCACTTGCAATGCGTTCTCCTGACACAATCTTATGCAAGCCAATAGTGATTAGTAGTTGTCAGCAATTTTTAAATCTGAAATTCACAATTCAAATTTAACAACCCATTATGCATACCAACTATTTTCATAGCCATGAGACTCTTCTCATAAGGTTTGGCTCTTTCACATGGTAGATTCCAGCCTTTGTCATGGTCTTACTCTCATTTCCATGCTCTAAATAATCTACCTGAAACCTGAGCTTCAATCAACCAAACACTTGGTAAGTCTGGATGTATATAACCTTTTCATTGCTACAACCACCACTGAAGCATTTTTAGAATTTATAAAATTCAAGTACTTCCAGTTGTTAATCACATCAATATTACCAAAACTCATTTACTTCAAACAATCATTATCATACTAAAATTTTCAATTCACATCATTCATGCAATTAAATGAAATGTTTAGATACTCCTTACTTCACAAGCATATCATTTGTACCACCTTGCTCTTTCATAGAGAATTCCAGACAGCTAATTGATCATGACTATCCTCTTTATGCACTTACTATCCTGCATTCATAACAACCTTTGAAATGGTTCCTGAATTGTCATCAATTCATTATTTCAGCCATTAGTTATCCATAATATCACATGCACTCATCTCAATGTATTCATGCAATGCATCACAACATTTGCACCTTTACTTATGTAGTCAGTCACTCACACCCTTCATATGCATCCATTCAATGCATGACTACAAGATTCATAAAATCTTTTTAATGCATATCCATTCAATGCTACCTTGCATTGATTCAGGAATACTATTCATTCAACATACCATGCATGGCCTAACCATGACTACTTCATATAGGATACATTACTATAATCAAGATCCTCAGTACTTACTTTCCTTGGGCTACTAAGCTCAATCAATATATACAAGCATGACACCTTTCTATATGAACGTGGTATAACATTCAAATATCCACATGGTATGAGGTCTCTTACCTTTACCACTCCTTGAAATTTGTCATAATTAAACCATTACCTACATGGATCCTAGTTACACCTTCGACATTACCAGTTTAGTCAGTATCTTGCAGAGGATTGCAGAATTTGCTCACCAAATTTTGATTATGGACTGGTTTCCTTATCCCTTCCTCCAGAGGGTTGCTAGTCACATTTGTCAGCATCAGCAACATATTCATCCAGGTCCATGTTGTCGTTGGTTTTTCCACTAATTCCAACACCAATGTAATAATTATCATTAGTGGTTCATAATAAATGTATAATCCTCAATAAATATGTATGTAAGCATATCCTCATGCATGTCATGCATAAAAATTTAGGAAATGTAATTATAATCAGCAATATAGGGTTTAAGGAAACTTCCCTTTTTCAAGTCCCACATCCTCGCATGGAACTCCTCCTCCACACAATAGATGGTTTGACTTCATGGTCTTGCTACCTCTAGGCATGCGATTCCCCAGATTTTTCCATTTGATAGCAGCGGCCATCATTAACACTTTGCTGCTCCATACTCGGATCCTGGTGACTTTCCCTTGTTCCCTACTGGATGAGATTTCCAATGCCTATCCACATGCTTCATTTTGAACTCGGGTGTGAAAACCACACCACTTCTAAGAATGAAGGTTTTCACCAATTTTAGGCAAAACACACAGTTGTATTTTGGTCTGGAATGCGAGCTTCAACCACCTGGGATTCTCTTCCCTTTCAACCCTATAATCCATTGGCAGTCTGCTGAAAATCCACTGAAAAATAGTTGGAATTTGCTGAGAGAAATTCCACTTTGAAAAACCCAATTTTTATTTCTCCCTATTGCATCTCATCCCATCTACAACTCCAACACTTCGGCGATCTAAGCAACAAATTTCTCCAGCGCTCATTGGATGCCCTAACAACAATGATTTCCTGCTGCATCGACGGTTTCCTCAGCTAAATGTTTTCCGCTGTATCGGCGATCCGAACCACAATCCTTCGGGTGGATATTTCTTTAGGTATTCGCAACTGCGGCCAACAAACCGACTATGTTTTCTGCGGACCGTAACTTTGTCAGATGTCAGAACGACTAACAGCTGCAATCTTTCGATCGACGGTCAGAAACACTAGTTGCTATAGCATCTAAGGGCTAGTTGACTAAGCTTTTGATGTATTGGTGGACTGATCCTCTAATTTTGTCTGACGTGTCAGTGGTCCAATCCTCTAAAGTTTTTCGATGTTTTCTGTACTTAGAAAAATTTTCAAAATTTTTTCTTCTTCCTTCCGTCGCCGCATCGGCTGCTTGATCGTCTGACCTTCACTGATGTTTCAGCGATCTTCGTGAGATCTTCGCCGAAATTGTAGCTCTGCCCTCAACTAATTTTCTTCAAAACCTTCTTTTCTCTTCCACAACTGCATCAAAAACCTCATCTTCTATTTTTCTCCGATACTTGCCGCCGCATCGACTGCTCAAACAACTAACTTCCGTTGATAGTTTTCATACTTAGAGGAATTTTCAAATTTTCAAAATTTTCAAAATTTTTCTCTTTCTACCTTCTTCCGTCAATGTATTGGCACCCTCAACATCTATTTTCTGCCGACGTCTTGGTAGCCTTCGAGAGATCCCTGCTGCAACTGCAGCTCTTCCTTTCGCTATTTTTCGTCGACGACATCGGAAGTACTAATCACTGTGGCATCGACGATTGAAGCCTCTATCCATCGGAAGGATAGTTCACTGGATAGCTACAACGATGGATGTTCAATTCACTAACTTCATCTGATCCAAACAGCTAACCATCGCCAATCATTGATGGCCTCGACACTTAGACAAGTTTTGAAAAATTTTCTCTTCTTCTTTTCCGAACTTCATCGGCTCAACCATCCTTTATCCTCCATCGATCCGTTTCTTATCCACAGGCGAACACTTCCTCTATCCTTCGCTGGTTGAACAACTATTTGCCACCACTGCCCAGAGCTACTATTTACTAACACCCGGTCATCAGCGACAGGAAGGACTAGTGCATCGGTGAGATAGTTGATTAAGTATTCGTAACGACGGCCCGTCAACTTCGATCCTTTTTCGTTCGGCGGCCCAATCCGCAAATCATTTCCAATCGGCAAACTAATCCACTAGCATTTCTCGATGTTTTCTTCACTTAAGCAATTTTTGTGAATTTTCCCTTTTTCCTTTTGCCGCGTCGGCTATCGAATCAACTATCCATCAGGCGGATATTCCATTACTCAGCCGCAATGATGGACACATCATCAGCTCCATCTTGTCGATGTTCATCGGTGATGAATACTACTAACATGCTCCAATGGCCGGTGAATTCAATACTTAGAAAAATTTCAGAACTTCTGTGCCCTCGGCAGTCGGAGGCTCTACTCGTCAGAGGCATAGTGGTCTAGCCATCCGCAACGGTGGTGCTCAATTGGCTAAGTGTCGGTGATCCATCTGTCTAGGTGTTTCGATGTGCCGACGGCCAAAACACTTAGAATATTTTCTGTAATTTTTCTTCCAACTGTCCTCTATTGGGTGTGCTTCCATCTAGCTCTCTCTTGCATTGGAAGTCCTTCCCACTAAGTGTTCCGATGGACCGACAGTTCAAACACTTAGACAATTTTTTTGTGGAAGTTTTTTGTCATAACTTCTGATCTCTGCTGGGAAGAAAGAAATGCTACCTCTGTCACTGCATCTTTCATGGCCCATTCAGGCCCATGCTTCAACATGAACTCTGATACCACTCTGTAACGTCCCCGACCCTCTGACTGGCAAAGAGGATGCTACTAATCATCAAACAAACGTGTAAACAACCCCATGAACATGAACAAGAATAAATGATAATATTAAAAATCTTATACAATACATACTAATATGCTTAAAACATGCAAGGATACATAATTACTCAACATTCAGCAGAAGCAAACATATACATTCCAGCACGATGCATGTTCATCATATTCATTCATCAGTAAACATAAATGTAGAAGTAAAATGGACAAGAATACTCATTTGATAAGAACTCATCCCACAACCAGCTATGTTGCTGCAACGTTCCACCCAACCATAGGCCAGCGTACTCATCAATCTCTCAGCAACACTGCCACCCCCGAGCTGGGCATGATTCCTCAAGGAATAAGGGTCAATGCAGGATTACACATAGCCAAGGTACACAAAACAACCAAACCCACATAGTAGGGTTCACCAGGTCATCAAGGAACTAGGAAAGGATAAATGCTAAGCTAGTGGCCTCAACACCAGTCTTCTCAAGCATACCCAGCCTCTAATCCCACTCTCAATAGTCCGAAGACCAACCACTGCATACCACAGCAAAACAATCCATTCACAGCTCTGTGAAGAAGGCAAAGACAACCGGGTGGCAATCCCACCCAAAAGTGAAACACAGCTCAAGCCCATAAGACAACTCAGAGTTGTTCTTGGCCCTAGCATGGCCAAAACAATTCAGCAGGAACCCAAAACCAGGGTACATCAACAGCCCAAAATCACAATGAAAACTATGGCAACCTTACACAGTCCCAAAACAGGGGCAGAAGCAGAACTCCCAGCATAGACATGGGAGGATTCAACCAACGAGTGTGGCAATCAACAACCAACCAACATCCACGAGCCCACAGCACACACAATTCCCCAATGTAATGGCTGGAGAACTTACACAGGCAGAGAGGGGAAAATAACAAACTCTCATCCTGTGCGCAAAGGAAAAGGCACAGCCCAAGAAAAACATGGAAGAAAACACAGCGGTCTACAGCTCGTGATCCACCACGAAGGATGGAAAACAATACATAGCTCAATAATGATAAAGGAAAATCGATTCTCTGCGTGAAAGGAAGGAATACCACCACAGACCAACAAACAACATGAGAGAGGGGAAGCAACCAACAACCAAACAAGAAATCACACACCCCCTTCTTAACTCAGCTCTGTGTGAGGAAGATGAACCGCCCCCCTATTGTGCATCCCTGCATGAGAGTGAACCCCCAAAAGACAAGAGAGAGGCGTAGTGATGGTTCCCTTACCCCCATGAAGGTGGGGAGAGGACTGGTGGAGTGAGCATGTGGCAAAGACTGACAGTCCTGCCACCCTCCACTTCCAACAATCAATGCCTCAACAACTCAGCAGATCATTAAAAAGTTGGTTGGATGAGACAAGGGAAGATGGAAAATCAAACAGGGTGGTAACACATGGATTTCCCCCCCATAGTCCAAGGTTTGACATCCCCCACCCTTATCCTTTTTAATCATGCCCTTTTCATTTTAACGTTGCACCATCGTAGCTAGCTGGAGGTTTAGTTTAATTGATGTGCATATTCACATGATGCCAAACTATAATGTTCCAGATAGCACGATATACAGTCGGCAACTATCCCTATTGCCAAAACATACACAATGAAATCGATGGTGGGGTTTTTTCCTTTAGCTCCTCACCACGATTAATTACATTATATACATCATGCAAACGGAGTCAAAATCAGGGTGTTACAGTTATCAAAGAGTTCAATGAGTGAACAAGTGTTAGAGTTAGATAGACTATTACTTAAATTAGGCTTTTTGACCTAATTTTGCGAAAAACATTTATTTTATCTATTGTTAGTAAATCAGATCCAACTTTTCAGAATCTGAATATTTTTGTATAGGATATAAAGCCTAAGACCTATTTTGAACAAAGGTTTCGACTTTGGGGACCTTTATACCATTATTATTATCAAGCTTCTCATGTTATTCATCATCTAATATAAGCTCTTTTGTTATTATATGTTCAACTCTCATATCTTCTCTGTTCTATGCTTGTGCTTGAATGTCTGATTCAGGTTTATTCATGTTATTTAATATCTGATATCTATCACCCTATGTGTATGTTGATGAGTTTAATTACAAGTACTTTTCGTTGTTGTGATTAGCCATTTATATGTAATAGCTTTATATATAAATTTGTGGGCATAGTAAGTTCTCCATCTTTTCACCCTATTATCAAACCTCTGAACGTTGGTGGTTAGAAGCCTTATATTTTGATTGCATTTTATGCATGTCTTGAGCATGTGAGGTCCTTTAGGTCATCTAACTTAATCTGTTTAGAAAAACCATAAAAACATTTAAGTTATCAGGCATCCTCGAGATACAACCTAGAGGAGTTTCCTAGAGTGGTAACAAATTGGCGTTGTTACCGGGGAGAGGAGATTGAAGCTTAGCTTGCTTGGGAGATGACATAGATCCTAATTTGATGATAGACAAAGTATGGACACTATTTTGGTCGTAATCATCTATCTGGAAACTCCATTGGAATAACGTGGCTTCAGGAATACCAAGTACTAGAGAAAACCATCAAGGGCCACTAGTAACACCTGTTTTAGATATAGAAGTGATTCTAAGAAGAGTTAGGGTTTCACTAAGACAGACCTCTAGAGCTGCAAGGGGAGCTACATCAAGTCTTTCCAGAGGTATTTCTGCTGTTATATCAAATCGACCTCCATTTCAGTCTTCTTCTGCTGAAGTATCTAGTTCTCATAAGTTTATACGTAAATAAGAAAATTTTAGGGTTGAGGAATCTTTAAGAACTACTTCTTGTGAAGATATCATCCCTGGTGACTCCATGAAGGATGAATTCATTGGTAACTCCACAATATTAAGATGTCAAAAGTATTTTCTGCTCTTTTGGCTTGGAGGTTTGCACCTCTTGAGTTCTCTTCAATTCCTTGTTTCCCACATCTAGTACCTTATATGTTTAAATGGGGATATTTTCTATTTGTCTTCAAAGAGGAGAAAGAAGACAATCCTGCAGAACACCTCCTCAAATTTCATGAATGCATGGATCTATTAGATCAACAACAACATGAAGAAGTTCATGTATTCATTGTATGGTGATGCATGTCAGTGGTATTTTTCCTTACCTCCTTCCAACATTTCATCTTTGAAGGATTTTCACCGAGCATTCAATGAGCACTGCAATTTTTTTTCTTTCATATGAGCTTGTATTTGGTAATTGTTGTGATGAATATGAATTACATCATAAGGTTGAAGATGTAAATAGAGATGGATCTCTCCCTCACAATATGAAGTATCCCTTCAAGAATATTCAAGATGATGAACTTTTCCATCAACATGAACTAGAAATGAATTATAAAGGAGTTGACAGTTTTCCTACCATAATTAAATCTGATTGTGGTGAATTTGAGGAATTGATTTCTTTAACTGCACATGGATATGATCAGCTTTTTGCTGGTCAAATGAGCATTGAAATCAGTAAGGATAGCTTACAGTTTCCATATTTGCAAATTAAGGGAAGCTGCAGTAACCATGAGAAATAAGATTTTCAGGGACTGTCTAATCTCCAGCTAGAACACCAGGAAGATCTTCCTTCTCCTTATGAATATGTTGCTTCAAATTATGACAAGGAACTAGATGCTTGTTATGAATCTGCTGCTCAAAAGTCCAATAAATATCTTTTTAGTTTTGATATATCCTACAAAGATATTATTGTGGAATAGGAAATTGTTAGCTATGATAAGCCAGCATATCATCATGATGAATTTAGATTACGTAAATATGGTGAAGGGGAACTAAAAGGTTTAGATCAGCTATTGAGCTTGCATTGTTGTAACGTCCCTGATCCTCAAACTGAAGAAGAGGACGCTACTATCACCAAACATACAGGAAACTAGCCCCACGAACATGAACAGGCATATAATGCTGAAATAAAAAGCTTAAAACATAAAACATACTAAGATGCATAATCCTTCATATACATAGTAGAAGCAAACACACATTCATTCAAGCATACCACATGTTCATCATATTCATTAATCAGTAAATATAAATCCAGAGATGAAATAGTCAAGAATACTTATCTTAAAAGGGATTCGTCTCGCAACTAGCTACGTCGATGCAACGATCCACCCAACCATAGGCTAGCATACTCATCAATCTCTTAGCAACACTGCCACCCTCGATTTGGGTATGATTCCCCAAGGTATGATGGTCAAGCAGGCTTACACAAAACAACCAAGTCAACACAGTTAGGTTTTATCAGGTTGTCAAGGAGCTAGGAAAGGCTAAATGCTAAGCTGGTGGTCTCAATGGAGAGCTAAAGATTCCTGCACCATAGCTAACCTAAATTCTAAGACATCCACACACCCAACATTAGGAATCATTCCTTTCTCTGCTTCACAGTCCCTCAGGCCCTGACTTCCCTTTCCAATTCTCTTCAAGGGTTGTGGAGAAGAAAGCCAACTAAAAGAGAGCAGAAGTTTAAATGGTTGGCTAACACATGGCAAACTTCCAATGGCTCCCACGGGCTAGAAAACCCCCCCCTCTTATGCTTAGGAATCATGCCCTTTTCATTTAACGTTGCATCGTCGTAGCTGGATGTAGGTTTATTTTAATTGATGTGCATATGTACATGATGCCAAAACTATAATGTGTCAGATAGCATGATATACCATTGACAACAATCCCTATTGCTGAAACATACACAACCAAATCGATGGTGGGGCTTCTACCTTTAGCTCCACACCACGATTGATTACAAAATAGACATCATGTATCTTTTAATGCAAAATGGGGTCAAAACCGAGACATTAAAATCCCATCCCCCTTGGAATAACACTGTAATCAGAGTTCTAATACTTAGGAATGCATATACAATTTGCACATTCAAAATTTGAAAATTTGCAAATCTGTCCCATGTTCAATTATTTACTTTGAACTTTCAGGGCCAAGCCCCTCAGCTTCCAAGAGCTTCTCCTACTAGTTCTTAGGTTTCAGCTTATCCCCAAGTCGAGGAACTTTGTGGATACTACCCTCTTTATGTCCCCTCGTTGGGAAGTCCCGACATAAATGATGTCCTCCATATTTCCAACATTTCGCTGGCTGCTTCATCTTTACTTGCTCAATTTCCTTTGAGTCTTCGTACCTGGAACATTTCTTAATGGATCACTTGGATGAATGTCCCATCATTGATCCACTTTCCTTGCCTTTACTAATTACTCCCATAAGGATTTTTAACTCCTTTTGCAAACCAATAGAGTCTTGCAAAATCTGGTGGTTCATCTCATTCTGCCTTTTTTGTATCTTGAGCATCTCTCCAAGATTTTCTTGGGTCCTGGCAATCGTTTGAAGGAGACTTCCATCCAATTCCAACAACTTTTGGTCTACTTTCATGATCAATGTGCACCACTCGATTTCACCTTTCTCACCTCTGAAATGCATCATTGAAATCTTGTTAGACCAAGCATAATATAGGCATTAAAATCAGTCAATTAATTTCTCAATTGCATGATAGTCCAAGTCTCATTAAGGAGACTTTCATATTTTTCATGCCTTCCCAATAGGCAGTTGAGCTCATTCATGTCCATTCTTGGGTAGGGAATTAACCATTCCAGCATTCACAATTTACTTTAAGCAAATACACACATTCTATTCTCAGTCATACATGCATTCAACAATCTTTTGTTTTCACAATGCATATATATAATAAAAAGGCAAGAAAGAGCAGCAAGAGTTTTTTTCTTTCTTTGTTTTGTTCCATCCTGGAACCCTCACCACTGCTGAGGTTTTCATGCTCTCAGCCTCTTTAACTTCACCGTGAAAGTTGGACCAATCCCTCTTGGTCATGACACTTAGTGTCTCTGGTCTATTTCAGACCTCTCAACCATGGAGCCTCCCCACATGGTTTGTCTCGGCTGCTAGGACCTTCACAGTCTCACTAGCACCTTTTTCATTACTGCTCATTCTGATCTCTTCAGGACAGTCACATGTCCACATGCACCCCTAGGATGCTTTCGTAGTTCTCTCTTCCAACGATACCTATATTCAAACATTGAATAGATTCACATGTTTAGTTTATTCCCATCGGTTTTTACATCTTAAACAAGATCTTAGAACATCATAACCAAATCATACACACATGTATATTCATAAGCAAGAATTGCAAAATAATCCAATACTTATCCGTATTGTGCGTTTCCTCACTGGTCCAAAGGATCTTGCTTCACTTTGCAAGCCTTCGGATCGCCTATGGACTTGGATGTTAGGTCAGCACACAGGCTGCTTCACAACATCCTTATATATATATATATATATATATGGCACAGTCAAGCTAACCTTTAGTTGGGTTTATCAGACCGTCAACAAATTGCTTGCACTTATATCAACAATACACTTATATCAAAAATGCACTTATATAAAAAATGCACTTATATCAAGAACCAATCATTAGCCAAGCCAACACCGTTGGATTTATTAGGCCATAAATAATAGCACATGCACTTATATCAACAATAAATGACCATTTCCAGGTTTCATTTCCCGCAGTGAGCTCTAATTCCACTACCCCATATCACACAAGAAACCACTCCCTTCTCGGTGCTATTTAGTAGAAGGTAGGATGAGCCCAAGTCATTGTCCATTTAGTGTACAACACCAGACTACATCTATTTAGCCTGACAACACAAGCAATATAAGCAAACTCGTTAGCATTATTGCTCTAAACCTGTAAGCATATTTCACATCATTCACTATCAAGTATTGGGACACCAGGAGTGCATCCACTCCCTAGGGTGTAGTCAATATTGAAAAACCCTTCCATGATCCGACATCGGAAAAGTGTGCACCCTTTCTCGGTGTGTGCCATGTAGGCCATATTCATACTCAAGCAATCTACCATAATGGAAATAAAATCAAAACATGCTCTGCATATGGAATTTTAATAATTTGACATGCATATTCTTAGCTAGGGTCACAAAACACTTATCCATTTGCCAAGGAAGTATTCCTTCGTTAAGGAGGAATGGGGGCTCCTTTCTCTGAGTTGACAGTCCCTCAATTTTCCATCCCAATTCCTTTTTACATTTCATATCCACACATGTCTTACCGACATAATCTATACCATCTCACTCATGTGGCTTACCAAACATGTAGTGCAGATGAGACATTTCCAAAATGTCCAATGGAGTTTCACCCGAAACCCATTTCCAAGATAGGGGAAAACCTCCCTATGAAGTTTGGCTCGTGCAATTCACCACATGTGACCTTCCTGTAATGTGTACCCCTAGCACATTCATCAAGTAGCCAAACAGTCAATCATTACCTGATAATACAATCCAAATTGATTGTTTCATAACCAAGCAATGACATTAGTAATTAAATTCAATAGGAATTTGCAACTCTGTTTACTACAGAAATTGATTTGCTTGGCAATGAGGTGATCCTCATTTGTGGGTCTCTTGTAAGCAGCACCACTATGTCCATTATAATTTTATTCTTACTAGCATAACATGAATACCCACTTACAATGCGTCCTCTTGACACAATCTTATGCAAGATAATAGTGATTAGAAGTTGTCAGCAATTTCTCAAATCCAAAATTCACAAATTCAAATTTAACAACCCATTACACATACAAATTATTTTTACATCCATGAGACTCTTCTCATAAGGTTTGGCTCTTTCACATTGTAGATTTTGACGTTTGTCATGGTATTGGACTCTCATTGCCATGCTCCAAACAATTTACCTGAAACCTGAACTTCAATTAGCCAAACACTTGGTAATTCTAGATGCATATAACCTTTTCTTTGCTACAACCATCAATGAAGCATTTCTAGAATTTATAAAATTCAAATACTTCCAGCTGTTAATCACATCAATACTACCAAAACTTGTTTACTTCACGCAATCATTATCATACTTTAAATTATAGGGTACAACCACTCATTTATGTAATTTAAATGAAAGCTTTAGATATTTCTTACTTCACAAGTGTATCATTTGTACCACCTTGCCCTTCCATATAGCATTTTCGATATCCAATTGATCCTGACTACCCTCTTCATGCACTTACTATCCTGCATTCATAACAGCTCTTGAAATGGTTCTAGAATTGTCATCAATTCATCATTTTAGCCATTAGTTATTCATAATATCACATGCACTATCTCAATGCATTCATGCAATGCATCATAACATTTGCACCCATACTTATGTAATTAGTTACTCACACCCTTCATATCCATCCATTCAATGCATAACTACAAGATTTATAAAATCTTTTAATGCATATCCACTCAATGCTACCTTGCATTGATTCAAGAATACTATGCATTCAAACATACCATGCATGGCCTAACCATGACCACTTCATATAGGTTTCATTACTATAATCAAGTTTATCAGTGCTTACTTTATTTGGGCTACTAAGCTTATAACAATATATTCAGGCATGATACATTTCTATCTGAATGTAGTATAAATTTCAAATACCCACATGGTATGAGATCTCTTATCTTTACCACTCCATGCAATTTTTCATAATCAAACCCTTACCCTTATGGGTCCTACTTACACCCTTGACAATACTAGTTTGGTTGGTCATTTGCAGGAGATTGCAGAATTTGCTCACCAACTTTTGATTCTGGACTTGTTGCCTTATCCCTTTCTTCATAGGGTTGCTGGTCACATTCATTAGCATCAGCAACATACTCAACCATGTCTAGGTTGTCGTTGGTTTCTCCACTAATGCCAACACCAATGGAATATTTACCATTAGTGGTACATTATAAATGTATAGTTCTCACTACTCTTACCAATCATGTAATATCCTATGCATGCAAGGCATATCCTCATACATTTTATGAACAAAACTTATAAAATGCAATTATAATTAGCAAGATATGGTTTAAGGAAATTTCCCTTTTTAAGTCCCTCATCTTTGCATGGAACTTCTCTTCCACACAACAGCTGGTTTGACTTCATGGTTTTGCTACCTCTAGGCATGCAATTCTTGGATAATCGTCCATATTGAAAGCAACACATTTATTTTTCAAGCAATCACTAGCACTTTGCTGCTCCGCATTCAAATTCTAGTGACTCTCCCTTGTTCCATGTTGGATAAGTTTTCCAATGCCTATCCACATGCTTCTTTCTGAACTTGGGTGTGAAAACCACACCACTTCTAGAATGATGGCAAAACACACCATTGTATTTGGTCTGAAATGCGAACTTCATCCACCTAGAGCTTTCTTCCTTTTCGGTCCTGAACTGCTGAAAAATCCAATGAGAATTCATTGCAAAACCCACTGGAACACTAGCTGGAATTTTTTGAGAAAAAGTCCACTTTGAAAAACCCAAAATTTCCCTCTCCTCATTGGGTCTCTTTCCCACTAACCTTCCACCGTTTTGGCGAGAAATCGTCTAAACTCCCGATCCGCATCGACGATGCCAACCACTATTCATCGGGTCCTTTTCTCACTAACCTTCCGGCGTTTCGGCGGCTAAAATGTCTAATTTTTCTCCGCTGCTCATCAACGGGTTGTTTTCCTATTTACTTCCACTATATCGGGCTTGTAGTGGTATAATACTCTGGGTTTGATCGAAGATCTGCTTGTCTAATTTCCTCTGCCGTATTGGTTTTGTAGTGATCTATCACTCCGAATTTTATCAGCGATTGGGACAATTCAGTCTTATTGCATCGACAAGAAAATCGACTAACTGCTGCATCGGTGATTGGGTGCTCTGTGCATCAGGTGGCTAGTTCTCTATGCTTCCACAACGGTGGCCAATGATCCTTCTAAGTTTTTTGTGGGTCACAATCCTATCGATGGTCGGAATGACATTCCGCTATGGCATCAGACATTTAGTCCCATAGACATCCGCAACGGTGGTTCCACATGCCTTAACTTTTCCGATCGACGGTCTCATTAATTGTAATCTTCCGATCGACGGTTGGAGCGACTAGTCTCTGTGGCATTGATGCTCGAATGCACTTCTCTTCGGGTGACTAGTTCCTTATGTGGCCACAACGGCAGTTCATCATCATTTAACCCTTTCCGATCGACGGTTTGATTCACTAATAATTTCTGATCGACGATCTAAAGCACAACTATCATAGCATCAGCATTTAGAGCCTTTATCCATTAGAATATTAGTTCTCTATACTTCCACAATGGCAGGTGCACGAACCACTAACTTCTTTCAATGTTCATCTGTGACCAATACCACTAACATTTTCTAATGGCTGACGAACACTTAGAAAATTTTTGAAAATTTCTCCCTTGCATCGACTCTTCCTTCATATAATTATCACCCATCCACTTCACTAATCCTTGATGATCCCAACAACTTTTCATTAGTGATCCCAACCACTATTCATCGGCGATCCCAACCACTATTCTTTTCCAATCATCGATGATCTCGTTCCTTAGAAATTTTTCAGAAAATTTTCTCCTCTGTCTTCCATCGCATCGACCGTCAGAACAACTATCCTTTGCGGAATCAACAATCTGGGACTCTCTCCATCGGAAGGATATTCCTCTAGCCATCCGCAATTGCGGCGCACAATCAGCTAACCTATTTCGATGTATTCGACTTACTTTTCACTGCATCGGCAAGTTAATCATCTAATCATCGGCAATGCTATCAACTAATCATCATCGATCACTGATGATTTCACTACTTCGTAAAATTTTTGAAATTTCCTCTCCACTGCGGGTGAGCTTCAGACTAACATTCTGCTGTGTCGGAGGACCTTCTCACTTATACCTCTGATGAGTCAACGGCCGATGAACGCAAATATTTCTGCAATTTTCTTTCGATTGCCGTTTGTCAGCTGACCTTCACACTATCTCTTCTACGACATCGGAAGAACTTTGAACTAATTTTTTCGATGAGTTGACAACTCTGGCACTTAGAAAAGTTTTGTGAACTTTCCTGGTTTCTTCTGGGTAGTAGGCACCATGCCTCTGTTAACTATTTCTCATGGCCCTCTGAGGCCCAAAAGCTGCAACATAATCTCTATCACTACATCTTCACGACCCATTCAGGCCCATGTTGCAACCGAAACTATGATACCATAATGTAACGTCCCCGACCCTCAAACCGACGAAGAGGATGCTACTATCACCAAACATACGGGAAAATAGCCCCACGAACATGAACAAGCATATAATGCTGAAATAAAAAGCTTAAAACATAAAACATACTAAGATGCATAATCCTTCATATACATAGCGGAAGAAAACATACATTCATTCAAGCATACCGCATGTTCATCATATTCATTAATCAGTAAATATAAATGCAGAGATGAAATAGCCAATAATACTTATCTTAAAAGGAATTTGTCCCACAACCAGCTACGTTGCTACAACGTTCCACCCAACCATAGGCTAGCGTGCTCATCAATCTCTCAGCAACACTGCCACCCCTGAGCTAGGCATGATTCCCAAAGGTATGAGGGTCAAGTAGGCGTACAAAAAATGACCAAGTCAACACAGTTGGGTTTTATCAGGCCATTAAGGAGCTAGGAAAGGCTAAATGCTAAACTGGTGGTCTCAATGGAGAGATAAGGATGCCTGCACCAGAGCTAACCTAACTTCTAATACATCCACACACCCAACATCAGGAATCAGTCCTTTCTCTGCTTCACAGTCCCTTAGGCCTTGACTTCCCTTTCCAATGCTCTTCAAGGGTTGTGGACAAGAAAGCCAGTATTCCAACTCTGTCTAAGTGGCTCCAAACACTAGTTTTCTCAAGCATACACAACCTCTAATCCTGCTCTAAATAGTCTGAAGACCAACCACTGTATACCGCGGTAAAAAAAACAGTTCACAACTCTTTGAAGAAGATAAAAACAACAAGGTGACAATCCCAAATGAAAAGGTGAACATAGCTCAAGTCAACCAGATGACTCAGAGTTGTTCTTGGCCCTAGCATGGCCAAAACAACTCAGCGACACCTAAAATATGGTTGCACATGCAAAAACCAAGACCAAGGAATATCAACAACCCAATCCCATAATGAAACAACAGGAACCTCACACAGTCCATAGGTGGGGAAGAAGACGGATTCCCAGCATTGACAGGGAAAGCATATAAACTGTAGAATTGTGCCTTTCAAGCCGTTCGTTCAGCTCGCAGCATGAGATCACAGTATTCCAACCCTTGCATGAGGAAACCCATGCCAATTCTTATCTATGCATGAGGATGAACAAATGATGGGGAAATTCCCCAAGCGGTGCATGAGGAAACGGGATCTCCCTCTGTGTGTGTGTGGATTACTAGAACAACTCACGGTGGGAGGAAAACCAACACCCCTTATGTGAGAGTGAGCCAGACCCAAAACATCTAAAGAAGTGGGATCATGGAAGAGTGGAGTGAGTGGGAAGAATGGAATGTGGCTTCCCTTCCCCCCTAGCGACATGAAGAGGAACAGTCCGCTGGTGGGGTGAGCATGTGGGAAAGGACTGACAGTCCTTCCACACCCACCACTACTCAGCAATAACTACTCCCAAATAACAGATAGCAGAAGTTTAAATGGGTTCCCGACACATGGAAAACTCCCAATGGCTCCCACGGGCTAGACAATCCCCCCCCTTAACCTTAGGAATCATGCCCTTTTCATTTAACGTTTCATCGTTGTAGCTAGCTATAGGTTTATTTTAATTGATGTGCATATTTACATGATGCCAAAACTATAATGTGCATGATAGCATGATATACCATTGGCAACGATCCCTATTGCAGAAACATACAAAACCAAATCGATGGTGGGTATTTTACCTTTAGCTCCACACCACGATTGATTGCAAAATATACATCATGTATCTTTTAATGCAAAATGGGGTCAAAACCGGGACATTACAATTCTGATCCGACAAAGGTTGAGCAGTCCACATTCAACATTGACATCAGTGAAGGAAAAGATCAGCGGCATAAAAATTTATTTCCTATTGGATTTTATGACCCTATTGTTGACTATCGGGAACTTATGAGCAGCATAGATATCAAAATATTTTTGTTAGATGATAGCTGGTTCTGTCACCCTTTGAAACTACATTGTTGCATGCTAGGGATTCATTTATTTTTTGGGTCAAGATCAAGGATAAGTTCAGCAAATCAGCTTCTAACATGGCTTCATTGGAAGCATGATGTAACTTGATAAGAAGTCTCTAGTGATTAGAATTAGGAGTAGGAGCAGATAGGAAAATAAGCTCTTAATATGAGCATCCAGGTCATTTTTTCAAGTGTTTTCATGAATAAGCAAAGCGGGCTACAAGCAGGTTGCAGTAGATCAGTTATGAAATACAAATGACTCCATGCCGAATGGAACACTAGAATATAGCTTTAATCTTTGTTTTTTAGGAAAGGCATTTGGTCTAGGGTTCTTGGGATCTCACAGGGAGGCTCCCATCCCTGAGTAGGAGCCATATGTTATCTCCTAAATAAATCAATTTTCAATAATTCCACTCAGACAATTTATTTTTTGATATGTGATGAAAATTTCTGGTCATATTATGAACAATGTTTGGGTGACTAACAAAGTTGGCATCTATGGTGCTTGGTTTTTCAAAAAAATTGAAAGTTTTAGCTTTCGGTGGCTTAGGCGAGCTTTCAAATAGCTCATTAGCCACTAAAATCCCAGCTTTTGGCAGCTAACAGTTTTGACTCAGGAACATGTTAACCATTGAAAGTCTGTTGATCATGTTTTTTATAATTTTTTGAAAAGGGGACTTTCGGTGGCTTAGGAGAACTTACCAATAGTTCATTATCCAATGAAAGGCCTTGATATCGGCGGTTTAGCAATGTGTGCAAGAAGACAATAAACCACCAAAAGCATGTTGAACTTCGTTTTAAATAAATTCTGGGAATGAGACATTCAGTGGCTTAGGAGAACGGGCCAATGGTTCATTATCCACCGAGATCCTAGCTTTCGGCCGCTAGCAGACTAAACCCTAAAGTCTCTTAACCACTGAAAATGCCAAAAATGGAAAACGGTTATCAGTCCATCAAAATCAAACTCGTCAGCATGAGGCATGTCATAATTTAGCATGATTAACCATCGAAAAGACTGAGGAACTGCAGTAAAGCATAATTTTGTGGCTAAAAGGTCATTAGTTATCTGAAATGATTGATGGAAATCAAAACCCTATTCTTCCCTCCATCTATCCCATGACCGCAGTAAAATATCTACGAAGTGCCAAGTCCCAGTTGGAAATGATTACTAGGCTAGCTATCTTGAGGTTATCACCATAATTCATCACCATCATTTTTCTCAAGTACAAATCGAATAATTAATCCCTCCAAATCAGCACCATATCCTCAGTACACTCCACATTTATCTGCATGCATTCTCACCGAACCTAGCCTTGTTTGGATCCAACATTGTAGTATCCTTCCCTAGGGTTTGAATTTCAATTTTGTAGGCGTAGGGAGGAGGACCTCCTCAAAAAAATCAAAACACAGGTTTCCATGGCTAAGCATGGTTTCAAAATGGTCTCTAAGCCACCGAAACCAGACTTTCGGCAGCTAAGACCGAAATTTTAGGGCGCTCCAAGCCACAGAAATTGACATTTTACTATGAAAAGTCATATTTTATAAATAATTATTCTACGCGACTAGAGAATCATTTTCCAAAATGATCGGAGGTTTTTTCTCCTATCATGTAATAGAACAATAAATTCTCTCAGTTTTCCTACATGTGTTTCATATTGTGAGAATCAAATCCATCTTTGAGCCCTAATTTTTGGATCTCAAAATTTCCCTGTTTTACACATGTTTTTGAAATACAGATCTCGGGAAAATGAAGATGATTTTCAAATAACTGAGAGAGGTTTTTTCTCACAACAAACCAATATAAAAAACCACTTTTGGTTTATACACAAGTGTCTCAAATTTGAAGGAATAAATCCATTTCTGAGCCCCGTTTTTCAGCAGTTTGGCCAAATTTTTCAAGGCAAAAGATGACCTAATAGAGCAGGTGGCAACAAAATATGAGGAGTTTCCTTCACCAACACCAAGGGAAGGGAAGGATGAAAAAATAGTAGAGAATTCCTCAAGCATACCTAGGTCTCTGAGGATCAACCAGTTGTAAGGCAAAATACATGAAATGGAGATCTTAGACAGAGAGGTAAAAAGAAATAATGCAATATTAACCAAGAATATGCTAAGTTACACAATTCTCTGCTAGAAATGAGAGGGATGTATGTCCTAATGAAAAGAAGGAATCTAAGGCTAATGAGGGATAACACCAGACTTTACAAAATGATCAGGTTGATGAGTTTACAGGAGAAAAACTCAAAACCTATCCCTCAAGTTCATCTTGCACTAGAAACCCTAGTAGAGGCAGCAACAAGCTTGCAAGATCCTGTGGCAGCTCATGAGGTTGCTATTTTTCCAAACCCCATGCAGGGTGAAGGAGTACCAAAGAATCAAGTGTGAAGTGTAAAATGCTGATTAGAGGCTAATAGTTTTTTTTTGCAGAAAATAGAGCTTTCGGTGGCTTAGGCGAACGCAACAGTTGTTCATTAGCCACCGAAAGGAGAGCTTTTGGAAGCTAACAGACCTAGAATTCTGCTTCCTTAACCATCAAAAGAAAAAAAAGGGGTGTAGAATGATATTTTGGCACATAGAACCAGTTTTGGAGAATACAACTATCTCACAGATGAAATATAAAGCTGAAATTTGCTGAAAAGCACCATTGGGGGAAGTCTGTTCCAGTTTTGAGGATACAATCAAGGAGAAAAGGGTCACAAACTCTACCTGTTTTTTACCAACAGTGGCTTATGTATCAGATGACAAGTTATAGCTATACTTCAGTACTCACTGCAATCGTCAAAGAGTTCAATGAGTGAACAAGTGTTAGAGTTAGATAGACTACTACTTAAATTAGGGTTTTTGACCTAATTTTGCAAAAAACATTTATTTTATCTATTTTTAGTAAATAAGATCCAACTTTTCAGTATCTGAATATTTTTGTAAAGGATATAAAGCCTATGATTTATTTTGAAGGAAGGGTTCGACTTCATGGAAATTTAGAACATTATTATTATCAAGCTTCTCATGTTATTCATCATTTAATATAAGCTCTTTTGCTATTATATGTTCAACTTTCATATCTTCTCTGTTCTGTGCTTTATGTCTGATTCAGGTTTATTCATGTTATTTAATATCTGATAGCTATCACCCTATCTATATGTTGATGAGTTGAATTACAAGTACTTTTCCTTTTTGTGATTAGCCATTTATATGTAATTGCTTTATATATAAATTTGCCAGCATAGTAAATTCTCTATCTTTTCACCCTATTATCAAACCTGTGAACATTGGTAGTTAGAAGCCTTATCTTTTGATTGAGTTTTATGCATGTCTTGAGCATGTGAGGTCCTTTAGGTCATCTAACTTGATCCATTTAGAAAAACCATAAAAACATTTAAGTCACCAGGAATCCTCGAGCTACAACCTACATGAGTTTCTTGGAGTGATAACAAATTGGCACCATTGCCGGGGAGAGGAGATTGAAGCTTAGTTTCCGTGGGAGATGACATAGATCCTACTTTCATGATAGACAAATTTTGGACACTATTCTGGTTGTAATCATCTATCTAGAGACTGCATGGGAATAAGGTGTCTTCAGGAAGACCAAGAACCAGTGCAAACCCTCAAGGGACACCAGTAACACCTGTTTAAGATCTAGAAGAGATTCTAAGAAGAGCTAGGGTTTCACTAAGATAGACCTCCATAGATGCAAGGGGAGCTACATTAGGTATTTCCAGAGGTATTTCTATTGTTATATCAAATAGACCTCCATTTCAATCTTCTTCTACTGAATCATTTAGTTCTCATAAGTTTATAAGTAAATAAGAAAATTTTAGGGTTGAGGAATCTTCAAGCATTGTTGCTTGCGAAGATATCGTCCCTGGAAACTCCATGAAGGATGAATTCAGTGGAAAATCCACAATATTAAGATGTCAAAATCATTTTCTTCTCTTTTGGCTCGGAGATTTGCACCTCTGGACTTCTCTTCAATTCCTGGTTTCCCACATCCAGTACCTGATATATTCGAATGGGGAGATTTTCTACATGTCTTCAAAGAGGAGAAAGAAGACAATCCCGTAGAACAACTCCTCAAATTTCACGAATGCATGGATCTATTAGATTAGCAGCATGAATATGTTTGTATGAATATGTTCATGTATTCATTGTATGGTGATGCATGCCAGTGGTATGTTTCTTTACCTCCTTCCAACATTTCATCTTTGAAGGATTTTCACCAAGCATTCATTGAGCACTGCAAAAGGTATTTTTCAGATGAGCTTGTATTTGGTAATTGCTGTGATGAATATGAATTACATCATAAGGATGAAGATGTAAATAGAGATGGATCTCTCCCTCACAACATGAAGCAACCCTTCAAGAATATTCAAGATGATGCACTTTTCTATCAACATGAACTAGAAATGAATTGTAAAGGAGTTGAAGGTTGTCCTGCCATCATTAAATCTGATTGTAGTGAATCTGAGGAATTGATTTCTTTAACTACACATGGAGATGATCAACTTTCTGCTGGTCAAATGACCATTGAAATCAGTAAGGCTAGCTCATGGTTTCCAGATTTGCAGATCAAGGGAAGCTGCAGTAACCATGAGAAACAAGATTTTTAGGGACTATCTAATCTCCAGCTAGAACATCAGGAAGATATTCCTTCTCCTTATGAATATGTTACTTCAAATTATGACAAGGAACTAGATGCTTGTTATGAATCTGCTGCTCAAAAGTCCAATAAAGATATTTTTAGTTTTGATATATCCTGCAAAGATATTATTGTGGAAGAGGAAATTGTTAGCTATGATAAGCCAACATATCATCATGATGAATTCAGATTACGTAAATATGGTGAAGGGGAATTGAAAGGTTCAGATCAGTTGTTGAGCTTGTATTCTGATCCGACAAAGGTTGAGTAGTCCACATTCAACATTGACATCAATGAAGGAAAAGATCAGCAACATAAAAAGGTATTTCCTGTTTGCTTTTATGACCCTGTTGCCAACTATCTGGAACTTATGAGCATCAAATATATAAAAGTATTTTTGTAAGATGATAGTTGGTTCTATCACCCTTTGAAACTACATTGCTGCATGCTAGGGTTTCATTTATTTTTCTTGTCAAGATCAAGGATAAGTTCAGCAGATCAACTTTTGACATGGATTCATTGGAAGCATGATGTCACTTCATAAGAAGACTCTACTGATTAGAATTAGGAGTAGGAGTAGATAGGAAAATAAGCTCTTAATATGAGCATCTAGGTCATTTTTTAGTTGTTTTCATGAATAAGCAAAGATGGCTACAGGCAGGTTGCAGTGAATCAGTTATGAAGGACAAATGACTCCATGCCCAATGGAACAATAGAATATAGCTTTAATCTTTGTTTTTTAGGAAAGGCATTTGGTCTGGGGTTCTTGGGACCTCATAGGGAGGTTCCCATCCTCGAGTAGGAGCCAGATGTTATCTCCTAAATAACTCAAGTTTGAATAAGTCCACTCAAACAATTTATTTTTTGATAAGTGATGAATATTTTCAGTCATATTATGAACAATGTTTGGATGACTAACAAATTTGGCATATTTGGTGCTTGGTTTTTAAAAAAAATTGAAATTTTTAGCTTTCGGTGGCTTAGACGAGCTTTGGAACAGTTCATTAGCCACCGAAAGCCCAACTTTCGACAGGTAACGGTTTTGACTCAAGAACACGTTAACCACCAAAAGCCTGTTGATAATGATTTTTATAATATTTGGAAAAGGGGACTTTTGGTGGCTTAGGAAAACTTAACAATAGTTCATTAGCCATCTAAAGGCCTTGGTTTTGGCATTTTCACAATGTGTCCAAGAAGACAGTAAACCATCAAAAGCATGTTGAACTTCGTTTTAAAAAACTTCTAGGAATGAGACTTTCGGTGGCTTAGGAGAATGGACCGGCGGTTCATTAGCCACCGAAAACCCAAATTTTGGCAGCTAGTGGACTAAACCCTAAATTCTCTTAACCACTGAAAAGGCCAAAAATGGAAAACAGTTATCAGTCCATCAAAATCAAACTCGTCAGCATGAGGCATGTCATAATTTAGCATGATTAACCACCGAAAAGACCGAGGAACTGTTGTAAAGCATAAATTTGTGGCTAAAAGGTCATTTGTTATCTGAAATTACTGATGGAAATCAAAACCCTAATCTTCCATCCATCTGTCCCATGACCATGGTAATATCTCTACGAAGCATAAAGTCCCAGTTGGAAATGATTACTAGGATGTCTATCTTGAGGTTATCACCAAAATTCATCACCTTCATTTTTCTCAAGTACCAATCAACTGATTAATCCCTCCAAATCAGCACCATATCCTCAATACACTCCACATTTATCTGCATGCACTCTCACCGAGCCTATCCCTCTCTGGATCCAACATTGTAATAGCCTTGCCTAGGGTTTGAATTTCAATTTTGCAGGCACAGGGAAGAGAACCTGTTCAAAAGACTCAAAACACAGGTTTTTGTGGCTAAGTGTGGTTTCAAAATTTTCTCTAAGGCACTGAAAACAAACTTTCGGTAGCTAAGACCGAAATTTCAGGGCTGCTCCAAGCCACCGAAACTGGCATTTTACTACGAAAAGTCATATTTTTAAAATAATTATTATTCCCGTCTAGAGAATCATTTTGGAAACATATTGGAGGTTTTTGTTCCTAACATGTCATAGAAAAATAACCTCTCTCATTTTTTCTATAGGTATTTCATATTGGGAGAATCGGATCCATCTCTGATCCCTAATTTTTGGATCTTAGAATTTCCCTGTTTTACACATGTTTTTGTAATACATATCTTGGGAAAATGAAAATGATTTTCAAAGAACAGAGAGAGTTTTTTTCTCAAAACAAACGAATATACAAAAAACTCTTTTTTTTATACACATGTCTCACATATTTGAAGGAAAAAATCCATCTCCGAGCCCCATTTTTCAACAGTTTAGCCAATTTTTTAGGGCAAAAGATGACCTAATAGAGCAGGTGGTTGTTGTACAGGATTACACACCTAATAACCATAGGTATGGGGTTACCAACATACTCAATCAACTTGCAGACAATTGACTCTAAAGTGCAGTAAAAAAAATATGAGGATTAGAAAGACTTACTCAATTACTGAAGGTCGATCCTTGCTAGTCCTCTTCCACTCTGCTTCGTCTTCAAAGTATTCAAGGTTGCTCCTCTTTCATCTGTCAAGAAACAATCTTCCAGATACAAGATGATTCATATATATATAAGCAGGTTAGATGAATCACATATAAGATTCAGAAACATAAACATTTATCAAATCAAGATACATGAAACACATATGGAAGAAGGATTCTCTTTATTATCAATAATGAAGAAGTTCAGATTACAACCCAACGCTTGAGACAAGGACTCCTCTGCAACCAAAGGATTCTGAGTTCCACTGCTCCAAAGAATTCTGTATAAACTCCACCAGCATAACTTTGCTCTCCAAGTGTATCTCCCTAACACCCTCCCCAAGACCTGTATTTATATGGAGGAAATAAGGCAGTTTCGAAGGTTGAGACAGTTAAGAGGATTAAGGTAAATGGCTTAACTAATTTCAGATTATCACATGTTTTTATGTTTAAATGTTAAGAGACATATTCCCGGGTGTGTAGAAGGACAACCCGCAAATGATTCACGACTTGCTACAAGGGAAACCCGCGAATACATCCATTCGCGACTTGCTATAAGGGACACTCGCGAGTGACTCATGATTTACATAAAAGGAGAGTTGCAAAGACAAGTCAACATAGTAAAAATGGCAAAGTAACCAGCTAGATGTAGGAGGAATGTATAATAATAAGCCAATCTATAGTGTTATGGGAAAACCTCAATCCATAGATTTCCTTTTGTGTGCCAACATGAAGAATGTCGGCACTCGGATGGAGAGGTTCCATTCAGATGGATAACAGATGCCCCCTAATGTGTGAGGTCAGAGGGAAATGATGGCTGAAATACATTATAAACATTATCTTTGAAGAACTCAGAAATCCAATGGAGCAGAGAGAGTACCTGAAACAAATACATAGTAATGTCATATACAAAGTTACATCTGAGGATGCTACGTTCAATTTACTGGAACACTAGCTCCTTTACAATATTTGAGTACATCATATAATACGGGTATAAAAACCACGTATATTACAAAAGTGAATCAAAGTCACAATAATGAGTCTTCAAAGATCTTGAAGTTGTGTATAGGAATAGAACATAATCTTGCGCAACTTATTCCATAGGTGAGGAACTAAGGTCTTCATAAAGGATCCCAAAGAACTAGTACAATCCAAGCCATTTGAATAAAGGAAGCTGAAGTCGAACATGGAGAGGATTCAATAGTTTGTCAATCAATAGATGATAATCAACAACTGAAGCAAAGGAATTCACCAATGAGGAAAGTGAATCCTGAGGTACCATCGTCAAAACTCTAGGTCTTCGTCATCAGGAAGTGCTGAAACAGAACCATGCTATGATACTGAAGGCAATAGATCCTCCAACGGATCACAAGAGTGACTAGGAACTGGGAAAAAGAAGGGAGACACAAATAGATAACATATGTAACAATGATGGGATCAGGCTATAAATCAGACATTTGGGAAGAATCCTTGAATAGTGAGCACAACACAGAGATGACCCAAGGCAGCGTATAACTTATAGAGAGAACAACTAGACTTATTTGTCATGTAGGAGACATGATCAGATTCCATAGGTATAACGGACAAGAGGAGGAGTAAGAAACTCAAAGTGATAGTTGAACACAAGTGGACACTGAAACATGGATATCGGAAAACAAAGAGTGCTATGTTCAAGGATAACATGCTGCCATTACTGGAAACAAGAGAAAACTTCTTCCTTACCTTCCCTGTGAAATTTTAACGAGTCCAGGAAAGTAAACTCGGTTCCCTCTTCATTTTTTAACAAGATTGAAGAGATGGGAAAATAATGCTTGGTTCCCCTCTTTCTTGTAAAGGTTAACGAGTCCAAGAAAGAAAACTCGGGACCATCTTCATTTTTGGCAAGCTCGAAGAAAAGAAAGAAGAATGCTTGATAAAACACTAATTCGTGGATTTTTACGAGCCCGAACTAGTACATGCGCGACGGTGTTTTCATAATTTAGAGAGTTTGAAAACTCCAAAGAAGACTCCAGGGGGGGGTCCTTTTTCATACAATTTAGTCTCGTGAGGCCGAAAAAGTATAAAACAAAACAAAGAAGAACTCTCTTAACTTCCAAAGAAGAAAAGACGCACCTTTTTCGTACTTAGTCAGGAAGGTCCGAAAAAGGTTAAATTACCACCTACCCAACGCTCCTTCAAAAGCAGCATATAGCCTAAGTTTTATGAGTGTGAAGGAAGGCAATATCACTTGGAAATATCCATTTGATTACGAGAAATGGGGCTTACAACAATAAAATCGATGCTTTGTTCTTTAGGGTTTAACGAGCATGACAAAGACACAAAGTACACTCAGAATCTTTTCATGTTTTGGTCCAGAGCATGAAAAAGAGAAAACTAAGCTCATACCGGGGGTTCCTTTTCCATAAGTTTAGTCCCTCAGGTCCGGAAAAGTGATAAACCTATGCCTGAGAATACTCTTCTCAATTCAAAAGAAAAGAGAGGGATCCTTTCTCGTATTATTCCACATGGTCCGAGAAAGAGATAACCTACCACCAATGTGGATGCCCATTCACATATTCTTAACGAGCCTGAATGGACAAGTTTACTCGGTAGTCAAGTCTATTTTGAGGAGTCAGACTTAGGCCTAAAGATACTCAAAATATTTCCTGTGAATTTTTAACGAGTCCGAAAAAGTCAACTCGTGGCCTCCTTACTGTTTTTAACAAGCTTGAAGGAGAGCAGAAATAATGCGCTACATGTGAGGAGACGAGTTTCATAGACAGGTGAAACTAGTTCCAAGCGCAAGGAAAAAACCTATGCATAATGCAAGGAAAGTGAGCACGGACACTCAGGGAACGTCTCCACAAGGTAAAGGGTGTCAAGTTGCAAAGGCAAAATGATACAAGGCTTAGCGACGATGAGAACAAAGATGAGGGTTTATACAACGAGCTAAAAGTGAGGAAGCCGGCATCAGGCTCATAAGCGTGAGCAGGGCACATGAAAATGCAATTATGACTTGAACAACAATGTGAGGCCAGTAAACAGTTTTGAATCCAACTACAAATCCTGTCTCCAAGAAACAACAACATCAGGATCATATTCAGAAGAAACGATCCGATGCGGGTCACTTTGGCAGAAACACATGTGACTTTGCTATCTTCTATAAAAGTGAAAGTCAAGGAAGAATCGACCGAAGAAGATTCTATAGAACCAAGGCTCAAGGATTTATAATCAATAAGATTAACCTCAAAAAGAGAGCAAAAATCAACAAGGGAGATAGAGTCTGTAGGAACAAACTCAATATCACAGGAGTTGAAAAATGCATAAGAAAAATCAAACTCATCAGGATCACTGACTTGCTTTTCGAAGGAAGAGTGAAAAGACTCAACAAGACCAACACAAGAAGAAAGGTGAGGCCTACTAGGCGAATCAGGGTTAGACTGAGTCACAACTGAACCAACATCCAAAAGAAGGTCAGACTGTATCAAAGACTCTAGGAAGACTTCATCCGAAGGAAGGAGATCATCCAAGATAGGATACATGTCTAAATTTTCAAATGGATCGACAGAGTGGAGATTAGGCCCCACAGTCTGTATAGGATGACTCACCTGCTCAACTATTGGGACCAAGTCCTGAAAAGGTAAGCATGAAAACAGATGCTGCGTCTCAGTAGCAATTGAACACAAAGGACATGAGGCCACATAGTTCACCTGTGGCGGGGTAGTGTCTATAGAAACACTGGGAATCAATAAAGGAAAGACCTAGACTCTAGTTGGGTCAGGAGACAGATCAAGAAAATCCAACTGATCGATAGTGACAATTTATTTGCCATGATTAAAGTACATCACACGAAAGAATGTTGACACCACAGCTTGCATGGCATAGACATAATCACGTCGAAGGAGCATATTGAAGTCCAAGGGGTCTTCTATCACCATGAAGTCAATTAAGATAGTCTTCCCACCCAAAGTAACAGGTGTTTGAGAAAGAATTCCCAAGTCTATACAAGTTCTTCTATCAAATGCCAGTAACTAACTAGTAGTTGACACAAGACTGGGAGATCCCATGCCTCGCCAAGCACGAGCAAACAAAATACTAACTGAGGCTCCTTCATCAACAATACAACGAGCAATCATATAAGGTTCAACTTTGACCTTTATCTGGAAAGGTTCATTAGAAGGAATACGCGGCTCAACTAGGCTATCCCAATCAAAGGAAGCAATCCGAGAGCTTGGTGGTGGTTGATCCGAAACAAGTTCAATGCCCCCTTGTTCAGTAAGTTCTGAACTGGTAGTGAAGAAAATGTGACTAGTAGACACTTCACTCTCCAAAGGAAGAGTGGGATTGATTGATACTGGAATCGATTCAACTGCTTCGTGAAATTCACTCTCCAAAGGGAGAGTGGGATTGACCAAAGATGACATTGGTTCAATCACATCAGGATCACTCTTCGAAAGAAGAGTGGGATCGACCAAATCTGAGATTGGTTAGACCACTTGATCAACCAAAGGCTGAGTAGGTTGTTGAGAAACTATAGGTCGTTCAGGAGAAGGAAAATCTTGAGTCTTGGACCACACTCTTCGCACCTCTGCGATAGCAGGGCACTTGTGAGTAATATGATCTCCCTCACATAGCATACAAGGGAACTTAAGTTTTCACTTTGAACAACCAGTTTTCTCAACGGTGTCAACATGACTAGAAGTGGCTGACTGTTTTCTCTCAACATGACCTGTAGAGGCTAAGAGTTTCCCCCCAGCATGAACTACAGAGGCTGGGTGACTGGGTCCAACCTGACTAAGAGAGGTTGGTTGTTGAAAATCTTCAGAATGTTCAAAAACAGGATGACCATGAATCCAAACTCTTCGCACCTCTGCGATAGAAGGGCATTTATAAGTAAGGTGGTATCCCTCACAAAGCTTACAAGGAAAATTGGGCTTGTGTTTTGAACAGGTAGTCTTTTCAATAGTGTCAACATGACTCGCAGTGGCTGACGGATTGTCTTCAGCATGAACCACAGAGGCTGAGAGACTACCCCCAACATGACTTGCAGAGGCTGAGAGATTGGATCCAACATGACTTACAGAGGTCGGATGGGCACCACCAACATGAACAACAGAGGTTGAATGGTTAGGATCAACATGCTTTGCAGCAGTTGAGTGTGTGCCCCCAGCATGAACCACAGAGGCTGGGTGGATGGATCCAACATGAAAAACAAAGTTTGGATGGGGAGGTTCAACTTGAACAACATAGGTTGAACGAGTTCCCTCAGCATGAACCACATAGGCTGAGTGATTGGATCCGACATGACCTGGAAAGGTTGGAAGGATCGCACCAGCATGATCAACAGAGGCTGGATGGTGAATATCAACTTGACCTACAGAGGTTGAGTGCTTAGATCCAACATGGCCTGCAGAGGTTAGATGGGTGCCCCCAGCATGAACCACAGAGGTTGGGTGGTGAGGTTCAACTTGAGTTGCAGAGGTTGAACATGTGCCCCCTTGCTTATGTTCCTTCTTCCTATTCCTCCTTCTTTTACTCCTTTCAGACTGCCGGTTACTAGTATCAGTACTTTGACTGCATGCGGTAGAAGGAGGAGGAGAATCAACTACAGGTGAAGGGGAAGCAGTGTTTTGATGCTCTTGATATAAGCACCGGGTCTTCACTTGTTGACCAATATCATATCACGTTAGTTCATATTGTGGGTTTTAAAATTATCAGAAATTGAACCAATATATTGCAAGTATTGGAGGGAATGAGGGGTTTAACGTGGGGGTGGGTAGGGTGGTTTATAAGGATTGAGGTATAAAAAAAGGTGGGGAGGAGGTTTTAAGTATTGGGAGGGGGTTTCAACAAAAGGAGTTTGGGTCAATATCTCTGGAAATTAAGGGTATTCTTTAATATCCCACGATCGTACGTGCTATGTGAGAGGTTCACTAAGTGAAGTCCCCGTGGATATAGGAGGCTTACTTGAGAAGCATCAGGAGCATTCAGGACAGTTGGAGTGGAAAACAACCACACTGGTAGCCCTAGGGTGAATCCAGGTAGATTCAGGGTGGCCATTAAGGGAACACCAACATTCCCCATGAGAGGAATAGTGCAAGGAGTTCCCAACATGGGGATCTATTGGTTGGTGTTCAAAGGGGTGCTAGCCATAGTTTAAAACTAGGAGATAAAGTCTAAGGATGATAAGCAACCAAAATTACAAAGCACACACCTAAAGGCACACTAAGTACAGACAAACCACACAGCACTCACTAAAAATTCCTAAAGCCAAAGAGACAAACATGTATAAGATATACTTTCCAGAAGAAAGCTAATAGACAGTTACTTGGCATCCCTGTAGATGTTCTTAGGCACAAACAGAGGAATCACCCACCTCTCTCCCACACTTTCTACCGGGGTTACCTTCCAAGCCTGTCCAAGGTAAACCAGAAATAACCTTCCGGTGTACCTGTGTAAGAACCCTAGATGTCAAGAGACTAAAGGCTACCTTGGCTATACCAACAGTCTGGGGGGACAGTCGCAAGCCAGACTCGTACGCATGGGCAGGGTAGCTGAGCCCGAAACTCTGTCTAGGACAGAATCCCCAGATGCGTAAAAGTCCTGAGTTACATTTTGACAAGGATTTGGAGGGTTATCTCCTCTGTCCAAGCCTCCACGCGGCCTCATGCTTAACTCTCGTTTGAGAGGAGCTTCCCAGATACAGTCGATAAAGTCAAGGATTTACCTAGTGATTGGCCAACTACATCTGAATTTAACACTTGTGGAGAGTTGAAACTCCTTAATCCACAAGTCTAGCCTGAGCTAGAAAATTTTAAATTATAAAATAATAACTTACTAGAAAATTTTAAATTATATCGTTTATTTTAAGGGTTGTTTTTTAGTTAGAGGGTAAATGGCATGAAACTTATGTGGTGTTTTGACTCAAAATTGAAACAAAATGACTAAGCAAAGAGATATGAAATGCAAAAAGCAAAAAACTATTCTCTTTATTTTTCTCAAATATAAACTTGAAAGCCACAAAAGAACAAATTCTTTTTATATTTTTTCAAAAACAATGATATGCTATGCAATCTAGACTAAAAACCTAATCTACATGCATATAAAGCAAACATGTGTTTTTGTATTTTTCTTTTATAAATGCAAAATAAAAATCAGCCTATCAACTAATGCAAGCAAGTACTGTAAGCAAAGAAAATAGACAACTACTCTACACCCCACAAACAAACCCTAGGTTTCCCTAAAGTTAGATATAACCTCTCTTGAAAGGAAGGCTTACAAAGGTAAACAAGCCAACAACTTTGGAATGAAGAGACTAAGCAAAAAGACTGACATAAACAAAGGTCAAGAAGTCCCAAGTATCAATCTAAACCTACAAACAAAGGCTACTCAGTACCTTGTCCAACAAGGTCAAGCCAAATAAGGAGGTAGGGGGGGACAAGCAGCAAAAAAAAGTATAGGTTCTTTTTTAATTTTCTTTTATAAATGCAAAATAAAGACTACCTACAAACAAAAGTATGCAGATAACAAGAACAAAACAAAAGGAACTTTGTTGTACAACCACCAAATAAAATCTAGAATGCACTAAAGTTAGTATAAACCCTACTTGGAAGGAAGGCTTGCATAAGAGACAAGACAACTATTTTGGCAAGGTGAAGTTAACCAAAAAAAGAAGAAGGAAACCAACAGCAACAAGCTTATGAAATCAAACCAAAGTCACTAACAGAGGCTGATCAGAAACATAAGCCAACAATCATACCAAGCAAAGGAGGTGGGGGAAAGAGAAAAGAGCAAACCCTAATGCTATAAAAACTTACAACAAAGACAAATAACAAGCAACAAGGATGACTCTAACTCCCTAGAGTCATGCACATAGGATGCACTATACTTGAGCAATCTTGAATCAAATAAACTGTCTAAAAGCAACGAACTGAAGCAAACAGGCTGACAGAACCAAAAGACCATCAACAAAGGAAGGCTAGAAACCCTATCTTGGGTGCACACAATGACAAAAAATCACTGTAGACTAATGAAGGAAAATGGAAACCAGCCACTGTCCAAAGACAGACTGGAAAAATAGAGCCCAAGACCTTAATCACAGATCTGGACAAAGACACTTTAACCCACAACCCAAAAAGGCCAACCACTTCAGTATGCAAACAGAAAATAATCCAAGTAAAAAGAGACTCAAGGGATTTTGAAAAAGCACTAAGTGTGATCAACCGAGGCACACAGACAAGCCAAACAACATTCATAAAGAAAGTCCACACACAAACAGGGATTATAGAAAGAAAGGAATAAGCAAACCTTAACTTAAAAATCCCAACTTCCAAGCAGATTGGCGACTGTATATAAGAGCAACCCGCGGATGATCCGCGACTGTCCCGTACAGCAACCTGCGAATGCAAACTTGTATTTGCGATTGTTCAGAAGAGCAACTCGTGAATAGGTATAAAATTTTCCTCAAAGAACAAGAAAAATTCCAAAGACTTTCAAATACTGAGGCAAGTATGAACTAGGATGTAAGATCACATACAGACTTCAAGCAAAGACTAGTCAAGGGTGACAAAAAAAACCTACAGCAGTCTAGGCACTCCCCAGCGGAGTCCCCAGTTTTGTTGTACATGATTACACACCTAATAACCATAGGTCTGGGGTTACCAACATACTCAATCAACTTGCAGACAATTGACTCTAAAGTGCAGTAAAGGAAATAG